>VWYK01056223.1:973-15353 GCA_013399775.1 Semnornis frantzii | reverse complement strand
TATATCTTCTGAATAGTGACTTAGTCCTTGGAGTACTTTAGGATTGGATCTGCCTTGATAAAAAAATGCATTATGAAAGATGAGCACTTTTCTTAATGTCAAAGCCACTTTTCATGTCATTCCCCTAATCCTCCAGGATTTGAAACTTGGGACATTTGGTGCTGGTGAAGCAGAACAGTTCCTATTTCTCCATGAATACTTTATACAAACTTGTCCAGGGCAGGGCTAAGAATGTCTGAAGTTCATGAAATAGATATGTTCTAAACTCAATCCAAGGTCTAAGGACAGGAAGGGAAGAGTGATCTATTCCACCTCCATGAAACAGACTGTATGTACATTTAAGCATCAGTATCATCTGAAAAACAAGTACAGGGTAGCCTCAGGGGAAGGACAAGCTGAGCAAGGTCCTCTGCTTTTGCCCAGTTTGTGTTCACTTTGCATCTGATGTGGAACACTTCCTTACCCTAAACTACACTGTGAAGAAAACAGTTGGGGGGGGGCACGAAATATCAAATCCCTCTAATGATATTGATTCTCTGATTCTAAAATTCTTACCCAGGTCAAAACCTTGTTAACAGGACCTGCAGATGACTAAGAATGGAATAACTCAGCTGCTCACAGGAGCTAGTTCACTCTGCTGGTATTCCCACTGCACCATTTTCCACATCTATCAGTTCAGTCCTGTGTGCCTTTGTCAGACCCTGAAACTAAAGCTGCTAGAAACAAACAGCAAAGGGTGTTTTATTCTATGGCATGTCCCAGAATGACTCTCCAAAGACATGGTTTTTGGCTCTTTGGGTGGCTGCCCATCTGGTTATACTTTTCAAGAAAAATGATGACCGAATATTCCTTCTTATGTGAAACAGAATTGTTAATTCAGAAATATCAAAGTGATCTGTTTTTTGTTCTGTCACAGCCTGGTGTTCAGGTTAGTCTATTAAACTACTTTGGCACTTTATTTCACCTACTCCAACCCTGCTATTCTTTAGCCAGACTTTGGATACAGCAGTCACGTCCCTTGTAGTACCCTTAGATGGTCATAGTTCAACAATCCACTTAGCATTCAAACATTAAACTTCAGGAATAAACTTTAATGGTCTTGTCCCACAGAAAATGCACTTAGTGATTTTGGGCAGCCAGGACCAAAACTGGCCAAAGCTCCTCCTGCCCGCAGATCCAGGGATCACTTTTCTTCTGGCTTCTTTATGGTTCTGGCAGAGATTCACTTGGAGTTTCATCTTTCCGCTTCTCATCTCTTGTGCTGAGCAATTGGCTGGAGTGATTCTTTTCCTGTTCAGTTCCATGAGTTCAAATTCTCCTAATTTTCTAAGAGGTTTACCCGATCTCACTTTCTATAATGAACTTTTGATGCTTGTTATCATGTAAATATNCTCACTGCAAACAACTTCCTCCTAACATCCAGTCTAAATCTCCCCTCTGCCACTTCAAACCCATTGCCCCTTGTCCTGTCATTACAAGAACTTGTCAATAGTCCCTCCCCAGCCTTCATGTAGCCCCCTTCAGATACTGGAAGGCTACTCTAAGGTCTCCTGGAAGCCTTCTCCAGGAGCCTTCTCTGAGGCTGCAGAGCCCCAACATTCTCAGCCTGTCCTCACAGCAGAGCTGCTGCATCCCTCTGAGCATCTTTGTGGCCTCCTCTGGACCTGCTCCAACAGTTCCAAGTCCTTCCTGTGCTGAGGGCTCCAGAACTGTACACAGTACTCCAGATGGGGTCTGAGGAGATCTCATATACCGTGTACTAAGGGCAAAGGGAGGGAACTGTGTGCTACATTTACCAAGACTAAAAATAACAGCCTACTGTGTCAGTATGCTGCTTTAAGTAAGATGCCTTGGTAAAAGTGACTACTAAAAGTAACTGGGCACCCAGATCTCACACATGTGCTCCATAGCAGTGGCAGCCTTCTGTTTGCTGTGCAGGAAAAATCTGGCAACTTTCTGTGACCTCATTGTTTAGCATTATCTATCTGCTTTTGATCGCTGATCAAAAGCAGATTGGTGATCATTACTGATTTACCCTTGAGTTCTCATCAGTCTTGCACCAAAGTGCTGATTTTGAGCAATGTGGTTTGGATTAAATGTGCCTGTTCACCATCACTACAGCCTGTGAACCACCTACTTCGATAGAAGCGTTTTTGGTGCATTCATTAATTCGTGCTTGAGAAGCGCTTCGCAGACGTAATGCAGCACATAAATGCTGATTTATTGTCCTGCTGGGATGTGCTGTTATTGATCATCCTGTTGAGGTTTGCTGTAGAGTTCCCACGAGACTGTACCGACTGTGTTGTGTTCTTGGCAAGTTCGTGGGCAGGGACTTTAGAGTCCGAAGGAAGCAGGAGAGAGCTGAGCAACGATGGCACAAAAGCTTTGCTGTCCGCTCCTGGGGCTCTTGTCACTCAGCAGACACATGAAGGGATGTGCTACTGTAGAGGACAGCCTCTCTCTCCTCTATAGTCTTCTTAGGGAGAGTCCTGGTCCACCTTCAACCCGCCTATAGTGTACTGAGAGTAGAATCATAGAATCTTTTCAGTTGGAGAAGGCTTTTAAGATCATATAGTGCAGCCATTATCTAACTAGCAAGTCTGGTGCTAAACCAAATGCTTTAGTATTACATCTCTGTGTCTTTTAAACATATCCAGGTTTGAGCATTCAATCCAGGATGTCAGCAAATGATTTCCCATCATGTTTCCTATCCTCCTGAGTGCAACAGAAAATCAGGATTGGCATCTCCTCCTCACAAGCCTCATTGCCCTCACACATGCATCACACACAGACCAAGATCACTTAGAGTAGTGGGATTTCTTGGCATCACATACTGCATGATCCCATCTGGGTGGCAAACACCTGTGTCTTCTTTCAAACACAGCAGAGCTCACCAGCTAAAGGAAACATCTTCTTGTACAGCTTGTAGTCTCACCAGGCTGGTAAGCTGAGCTCCCTACCCAGACTTGAACGGGTCCTGAATAGTGGCATCTCTAGGGAATGTCAATTACCTATGAGTAGCATCTTTCTGCCTATGGGAACAGCCTGGCCAAAATGCAGCAGAACACCTTAAAACCAGACTATTAGAACTAGACATCCTTTACAGGCACTGACATCAAAAGATTAAGTGATTTGCTACAAGTCTAGAAACAGAAAAACAAAAAACAAAAAACAAAAAACAAAAAGAAAAGAAAAGAAAAGAAAAGAAAAGAAAAGAAAAGAAAAGAAAAGAAAAGAAAAGAAAAGAAAAGAAAAGAAAAGAAAAGAAAAGAAAAGAAAAGAAAAGAAAAGAAAAGAAAAGAAAAGAAAAGAAAAATAAAAAAAGAAGCATAAAGTGCAACACCAAATTAGTCTAACATTTTGGTTTCATTGCTAGCTGCCCACACCAGTCTTTCCTCAGGATGCACCTCTCTGTCTCAGCTTGAAGTCAAATTCACTGCTGTGCAGGGCATGTGAGCCAGCAAAGCTGAGGGATCAGTGTTAAGAAGCACTCCCTGTATTGCAGTGTGCAATAGAACTTTTGTTCTGGTTTCGTGCTGTTTACAGAATCAGAATCTCAGAATCAATCAGGTTGGAAAAGACCTCCAAGGTCATCATGTCCAATCTATCACCCAACGTTATCTAACCAACTAAATTATGGCACCAAGCACTGCATCCAGTCCCTTTTTAAACACTTCCAGGGACAGTGACTCCACCACCTCCCCGGGCAGCCTATCCCAATGCCAACCACTTTTGCTGTGAAGAACTTCTTCCTAACATCCAACCTAAACCTGTGTGGTACATCTTGAGGCTGTGTCCTCTCATTCTGTCACTGGTTGCCTGGGAGAAGAGACCAACCCCACCTGGCCACAGGCTCCTTTCAGGTAGTTGTAGACATCAATAAGGTCCTCCCCAAGCCTTCTCTTCTGCAGGCTGCACACCCCCAGCTCCCTCAGCTGCTGCTCACAGGGCTGTGTTCCAGCTCCCTCACCAGCCTTGTCAACCTTCTCTGGACAAGTCTGAGCATTAAGATAGAGGAAAATTCAGACTGGATGTTAGGAAGAAGTTCTTCACTATGGGAGTGGTGAAACCTTGGAATGAGCTGCTCAGAGAGGTGGTCAAAACTCCATCCCTGGAGGTGTTTAAGGCCAGGCTGGATGAGGCTCTGGACAGTTTGATCTAGTGGGAGGTGTCCCTGCCCATGGCAGGGGGCTTGGAACTAGATGATCCTAGAGGTCTCTTCCAACCCTGACTGATTCTGTGATTAAAATACATAGTAGCTTGTTTCTTGAAAGCAAACTTAGAGGAAGGCCATTTTCATTGTTTTCCTCTCTGCTCACATAATTACAATTTCATGTAAAGCAACCCTATTTTAAATATGGTTAAGTCCAGATGTAGAAGAAATACTCATCACATCTGCAGGGAGAAAAATTAGGTCCCACCTAGCAACAGAGGCTCTACCTGCAGCTCAGAGGGAGAACAGTGCCTGGAAAGGATTCTAATAAATTTGCATAGCTCCTCCTTTTGGAAAATTCAGTATCCTTGGTGGTCTTTCAGCCTAGCTGTGGCACACAGTAAGGGGTCCTCCTGTCATCCACGCTGCCTCAAAGCATCAAACTCGAAGATTTGTTGAGAAAAGAATGCAGAATTATTAATGAAGAAACAGCCCTGCCTAACACAGCCAGGCTGAGCTTATTCAGCCCTAGCCCAGCTATGAATGAGGCCCATTCAGTTTAACGTAGGAATGGTTTGCAGGATTCAGATTCCAAGTCTGACACAATTAATAATGTTTGTAAGTTCAAGAATGTTACTGTTAGGATGGAGCATATTCAAGACAAGTGATCATATTTCGTAGCACACTTAAGAGGGTGAAGAGGTACTTGACATAAAACACTCTCCTTTTCATAACTCAAATCATTTAGTTGTTTAGGGAGCTTTAAATTTTCTTCATCCTCTTTCTCTCCCTTCTTCTTCCATTTTTATACACAGGATAATTTTAATTTTTTGTTTATTCCATTGCCTTGCCTTTGGGAGGATCTAAATCAACAGGAAAAAAAAAAAAAAAGAAAAAAAGAAAAAAGCTTTGGCCTGCATGCCAGCAGCAAAAGTGAATAGCAGCAAAACTAAACCATGCTTTTACTATGAGTGGATTTGTTGTTGCCTGGAACAAGACTGCAGCATTATCATTAGCTAATATCATGGAATAAATAGCAGCTATAGGCGTAAATAAGAAAAGCCCAGACTGAGAAAGGTACATAAAACTATTGATGTCATGAAATTCATAGCAGCTATAGGCATAAATAAGAAAAGACCAGGCTGAGAAAGGTACACAAAACAATTAATGGCATGAAATCAATAGCAGCTATAGGCATAAATAAGAAAAGGCTAGACTGAGAAAAGTACATAAAACTATTAATGTCATGGAATTAATAGCAGCTATAGGTATAAATAACAAAAGACCAGGCTGAGAAAGGTACACAAAACAATTAATGTCATGGAATTAATAGCAGCTATAGGCATAAATAACAAAAGACCAGGCTGAGAAAGGTACACAAAACTAGTGTATCTTAAATTAAATCAAAAGAAATAAGGATATGCTGGAGAAAAAAGGTATGTTTAAGGAATACAGAATTTGGTAAATGTAAATTTTGCTGTCAAAATCATCACTGAATTGACTTTTCTTTGTGTGATATTTTTTTCTTGCATGGCTATGCAACTACAGTAGGACCACTAGAGAAATACTGCACTGATTTCAGTTCTCCTCAGAACCAGGATACTGACCAAAAAGTCAGCTCTGGTTCAGGAAGGAATCTGTATTCAGATGAACAAGTCCCACTGAAATCCACATTCTTTAACTTTAGCTCATATAGACGTCACCTTCGGTTGGGGGCAAAAAGAAGAACAAAAAGTGCAGTCTGAAGGAGATACCTTTCAATAGTGTACTTATAAATCAGGCAAATGGACACATAAATTGTGAATCCTGGCTGAGGCTATAAAAGAGACAGAAGACTTGCCTCAGTTACAGGGAAACATATAACTGTGATTGATGGACTGAAGTAGAGGCAACAGAAAAGCAAGATCAGTATCAAGACAGCTTCAGAGCACAGGAAACAGTCTGTCCATCCTAGCTCCTCATGCTGAGTTTATATGGTGCCTAGTGCTGCTACAAAAAATGCTAGAACAAGAAAACACTGCATTAAAGGCTAGCTGGGTAGATATTTATTGTGTGAACCAGAAAGGAAACCTGGCATTGATCAATGAACCTGGAAGAGATTGTCACCCTACAGCCTTTATGGCACTGCGACTTCTGTGCTTCTCAAAGAGGCGCAGACCCTGCACATCTTCTGCCCAGGGCCCTCAAGGAGCACAAGGCAGGGCATGGATTTTCCAGGGAAAATCAGATAGTCCTAAGTTAATGTGACTGAGAGATTTGAACTGCAAATGCATTCTAGTCGATATAAAAGTAACTTTGAAGGAGAACAGGCAGCTGCAGAACCCTTGACCCAGAGTGGAAATGAAGCAACTTTTATTGGGCAACTAACACACACTGCACCTTCCAGGTGGTAGAGCTGACTTGTGCTTTTGTTACTCACCAGCATTTAAAACTGAACAACAACTAAACAACAGACAAACAAACAAACAAACCCAAACAAAACCAAAACACACACACACACACACCCCAAAGCAACCAACCCACCAACAAACAAAAAATCCGACAACCAAAAAAAACCAACCCACAACAAACAACAAAAAAAGCCCCAAAAACTCTCTAACAAGGAGTCCCTTTCAGCTGGATATTAATTAGAGAAGCAAATGCTGGATGTCTTGGCCCTCTGCTGAGCTGCTTGCAGTGCAAAGTACAAAGTGAGGGCCTGCTGTGCGGGTAAACTGATGACTCACTTTTAATATCAGGTTGAGCCAGGATCTTGAAGGCTGCCAAGTTAACTCTACAGGGATCCCCACTTCAGCCCACTCACATTTCCTAATAACAGCACTGCATTTCAGCAGGCTGTGCTTAAGCGAGGCACTTTGATTTGTAAACAGAGAAGGGCTAGGAAATAATGTGCCAGTGTGGTTAGCCATAGAGCATCACAAGACAACAGGACGCGAGGGCAGTGCTGCTCTTAAATGGCCAGAGGGTATGGCTCAGATTTGAAGGTAAAAGCAACTAATAGGAGATAATTTTAAAAATGTATTTTAAAATTCTACACATGGCTTCTGTAGTCTCAGGAGAGATATTACTGTCTCTCTTTGCATGATGTTAGGAGGAAAAGACTGCTGGTAGATGCATGCCTACAGAAGCACACTTTTAAAAGAGATTTAATTCATAGTTGGAAGACCAAGGAATATCTTACACAAAATGGACTGCATACTCCTGTGTTTTGACAGAAGAGCCTAAACCATCAAGCTTGTTGGAGTATTTTTATTGGTTCTTTAGACATTCAACTGATGTCCTCTAGACTCAGCCTGGTGAAATTTGGGATGTGCAAAAACACTCCAGAATACTGACTCACTCCTGGCAGATTTGCTCTTAAATGGCCAGAGGATATGGCTCAGATTTGAAGGTAAAAGCAACTAATAGGAGATAATTTTAAAAATGTATTTTAAAATTCTACACATGGCTTCTGTAGTCTCAGGAGAGATATTACTGTCTCTCTTTGCATGATGTTAGGAGGAAAAGACTGCTGGTAGATGCATGCCTACAGAAGCACACTTTTAAAAGAGATTTAATTCATAGTTGGAAGACCAAGGAATATCTTACACAAAATGGACTGCACGCTCCTGTGTTTTGACAGAAGGTTCTAAACCATCGAGCTTGCTGGAATATTTTTATGGGTTCTTTAGAGGTTTATTTGAAGCCCTCTAGACTTTGGGATACTGACTCACCGCTGGCAGATTCGCGTCTCGTTCTATCCCAGCATAAACGACAACTGGTGCGCTGTTGCCACACAGATCAAAAGCTGCATGTTTATTGTCTTGGCCACATGACTGAAAATATATTGCTGTGTAAGCTCTGCGTTAGGCTTCCTGCTCGAGGACAGACCTCTTTCTGTTCAGGCACACAAAGGTTTTTCTCAAAAGAGACGACTGTTTGGTTATAAGGCTCCGCTGCCAAACTGGTTGCAAATCCAGCAGTGTATTCTGAAATGTTAAACAACTCTGTGAAAGAGGTTTAACTCCCTACCCACCCTTCTTATCCTCTTCATCCATTTGGGTAAGGGTTCATCTTTCTTAGTGGCAAGCAGCCTTCAACATGCCATGCACTTGGCACTCTGTCAGGATTATGGTCTTATGCCTGCTCTATATACACAGAATACTGCACAGGAGGTATAAGTCCTGTGGTAGGAAATGAGTGCTTTTTCCCTCTCACTAAATCATTTTTGCTTCTGCTGAGCAGTCACAGAGAGAAGAGAGAAAAGCCTAGCCAAGGCATATTTAAAAAGCTAATACCAGGCAAACAAAAGTCCTCAGCTAACTGATGCCACTGCACTTGCCCAGTCTGCCCTGGCCACAGTTATGGGGCAGTAAGCATGCATCACGCTCTCAGTTCAATTTTACCCTGTTTACTTACCAGTTTCCTGAATGACTTCAGGATTTCATTCATTTCCTGAATGAGTTCAGGATGATTCAGGATCCTGAACCAGTTCAGGATTTACTTATCAGTTTACTTACCCTCTGTGCCATGGATTGTCAGCCCTTAGCTCCTTGCTGCAGCTGTGTACCAGAGCATACTGTGCTCCTTAACCCTCAGGCAATCCCTTCTCTCCATATTAAGGTCCTGCTAGGTTCTGGATGCAGTAATTATACAGACCACCATTTTCCTCCTCTTGTCCCTGCTGGCACAATGTCACCAGATTTTTTCAAGCTTTGTTTTCACCTTCAGTCTGACCTTGGTGCCAGGGAAGATCATCAAGCAGATCTTGAGTGCCATTATGCAGTTGTGTGGCAATTTTGTTCCAATCTGTGTTTAAAAACGAAACAAAGCCAGCCCCTTTTCCTTCAAAAATAGTCATGAATCTCAGTCAGAGAACTCATCTGGGATGCCTAAGTAGGAAATGTTAAGTTCCTGAGTAGCTTATAATCAAGGTGCTTTTGTAACAGTTAATTCTTTGGAACAAGGATTTGTTTCCAGGAGCTGAGAGTATTTAGCATACAATCTTCCTTTCTGCAAAAGGTGGATGTTTTGACATCAGGGAATTTTCAACTGGACACTCAGCTGGAGTGAAAGGACACTGGTACACCAGCATTAAGGGGATTCTTATTTCTTTCATCTTCTGTGAACTCAAGACTATTGAGGAGGCTTCAGTAAAGTCCTCCTAATTTAAAATTCTGATTCTATATTTTCTGAGGAAAAAAAAAAAAGATAAAAACAGGAAGATGGACATTCCAGCTGCTGGGTTGGTTTAATGTTTTGGTTTCATTTGATAGCTTGCTTTATGATTGCAGTAGTGACAGCCTATTCTGGCTTCTGAAAGATTAAACCAAGCCCAAGGCTGTCAGACCTCTATAGAAATCCATGTGGCAGTAGAAAGAGCAGATTCAGCATCTCTCTCTCTCTCTTTTTTCTGCAGCCCCAGATCAACAAAATCATGGTATATAGGACCACCTCAAACTGTAGTTTGTGGATACTGGGTGACAAAGGTTATAGACTTGACTGAAGATTTTAAGAGTATAATTGCTTTGAATTTAGACAAAAAAAACCAACACCCAAACAACTCAATTATGAGAAGAAAGTCTAAAACTAGTATTTAAGCAGTCAGTTGTACTATTTCTCAAAGCACAGGGCCACTGTAGTTCCACAGCATAAAAACCCCACCTTCTTACAGGAATGTTATGTTTATTTTCTGGTATTTCAGCCTGCATTATGACAGAGTGACAGAGATTCCTTGAAATCTTTTAAAGAGTTTATTAATTATCCTAATTTATAGGGCAGATGCTCAGCTACTTTGGTAACAAGCAACAGGTAAGTTAGGAGTGTAACAAGAGCAACTCTTATTTTTCTAAAGAATGTTTCAGATTTCATATCCATTAATAAAAATGATGAGCACCTGATAGGAGACCTGATGCTGAATTCATGCTCTAGCTGTTGTGTCTATCTTGAACAGTTCAAGAATGTTGCTGCTTGTTGCCTCTAGAGATAGATAATTCCTTTTCTATTTCATAGCTGTTGTGATTCTGGGACTCACTAGGACATCACCAACGTAGGGCTTCATCTCCCCTGAATTTTCAGGAGAGAAGGAGCAGTTTCAAAGAGCATATCCACTTCTCTCTGCCGGCCTCAACATCAAATTGCTAATCTAATTAACATCCGTAGCCATTTAAACAATTCAGTGACTCAACTGCTCTTGGAGCCCCATGGCACCTAGTTAAGTTACTTTCCAACACTGCTGTAAATCAAAAGAGAAAGGCTAAGGTCACTGTGTTTGCTGTATGCTTCAGCTTGGGATCCTGATTGCTTTACCAACTGCTCATTGATGTTGTTTTTATAACTTGCTGAGAAATACTGTATTTCTTGCTCTAGGGGTCTCATTTGGTATGCAGAGTGGCCTCCTGATTGAACCCTTCCACCTTCTTTTCCACCCCTCTACCTTAGCCCAGGGTCTGCCTTCTGTGCAAGGTGAGTTGGGAGGATGGGGAAGGGGGGTTAGAAGCAGAATTATTAATTGGGTTACACAGCTGCAAAAGGCCAGGGAGTAAACACAGCGACTTCAACAGAGAGACTCTCTCTTATCTTTAGAGTGAGGGTGGTGAGGCACCGGTACAGGTTGCCCAGGGAGGCTGTGGCTGCTCCCTCCCTGGAGGTGTTCAAGGCCAGGCTGGAGGAGGCCTTGAGTGACCTGTACTAGTGGGAGGTGTCCCTGTCTATGGCAGGAGGTTGGAACTGGATGAGCTTTGAGGTCCCTTCCAACCTTACCATTCTATGATCCTATGATCCTATGATTCTGTTTCTATCATCTATGTTTGTATCTTTGTTTTTATACATTATACATTATATACTCAAGCCTATGAGTGAAGCAGACATCAACATTGTTTCCTTTCCACAGCCTATAATCTAATTTTTTTCCCCTCAAAATATTCCAATTAGCCTCAAACCAGCACACTGATATTTCGGACATGCAAGAAATTGTACTCCAAAGACTCACAAACTCTTGTTGAATTTGGAACTGAAAGAACAACATAGGAATAGTAAATGATGTGGATCTGGGTTTGAGGCGGCTCTGCAAAGCCTCTGCTGCCATAATGTAAGCAGGATCCAGGCTATCTTCTCAGCTGGAACTGCATCAAACACCTTGGGAATGTGATTCTGCTTTGGATATGGGGATGCTCTGCAACACACTCCTCTATTTTTACCCTTGATATGTAAATGGATTTTTTCCCAACTGTAAAATCTGCTTTTTAAGGCAACTCTCCTGCCTTGAGGGAGTTTGGTATTTAAAGTGACATATTTGATAATTATTGAGCACATGCTTTCTATTAGCCTGGTTGCTCATTTCTAATTTCCATCAAACTGTAAATAGACATCAGATATTATTTCTCTATTCCCACACGTCCAAACAAATTACAACGTAATGAGTGGAGAGCAGGTTTTAAGGGGGCTGGAGGAGAGCTGAGGATCAGGTTCTGCAGCTGCGGTGAACGCAGCCCAGCGCCACCCAGTGGGCTCCGCTTCCAAACACCTCCAGACCACTTCCCACGCCCAGCTGGGACTCCACATCCATCACACGTACAGCTGTGGGGTGAGTGGGATTTGCCACAGCCTCCTCCTGTGAATCTCCAGAGGATTTCTACTCGCTGTCCAGACAGCTCTCCACGTTGAACCACAAAGCAGCTCTCAGCTGGGTGGCAGTGAGATGGCAGGGCTGCCCTGCCTGCTCTGACACTCGAGTTATGTTACAAATGGTGCACAATTAATAACTTATATTATTTTTTATATCCAGGCAGAGATTGTTAATAACTATGAAAATTGTTTATTAACATTAAATCTCACCAGAAAACTTATTTACAAGGTTTGAAATGCACGGTTGGGAAATTTATACACACAGGGAACAGGCAAAACTGGAATACTGTAAGAGGTACCCAGCAAAAGCAAACATTATACTGGAAGAGAAGGTTTTTGGGGTCACTGTACTGATGGTGGTTCGTTATCCTGTTTAGCCACTAGATGGATGCAGGAAGCTCCTTCCTGCTTATGGCAGAAGGCAATCAGTGATGGCAAGAGGCTTTAAGTGTTTACTTGCAAAATGGTATCAGACAGCACCCGAAGCACAGGAGGGGTTGCTGTTGGTGGTCTCAAAGCTGTTAGAGGCTTTGGAGTTTCTCCAGGCTCTTTTCTCAGGCAGTTGGAGTCTGGCACAGTCTCTGATCTGTTTCTTCTTCATTGCCCATTCACAGCAGCAGCCTTGCAGAAGGGCAGGCAGGGTGCAACGCCATGTGCAGGCTTGGCACAATGTCACTCTGGCTGTGCAGGCTGATCACCTGCAGGCATTTAGAGCCTGTGGCTGTTCATGGAGTTCCACGCAGCTCAGGATGCAATGAGGCAGCAGCAGCACCATGAATACAATGGCAGAGAGCAGATACAAGGGCAGAACACATTGTGTCACCTGCTCATCTCCCTTTATCCATACAGCCTGAGACTAATGGGCTTTTGGGCACAGAATAGCCAACGAGGATGGTAGTTAGCCAAGCCTGACCATATTAGATGAAGCTATAGGCTTGCTTTACCCTTTTTAGGGCAGAACACAGCCTTGCACATGGCAGGCACAATCTGAGCCTGTGTACTTGTTTATCACAAAGGGCCAGGGTCTTTAGTGGCTCAGTGGCTCCAGGTTCTTTGTCCTCTTTCCCACAGTTGCTTCTCCCCAAAACAGAGAGAGGGAGAGGAGAAAAACATCTCTGGGCAAGCCAGGGCATGTATAAGCCTAGTTTGGCCTGCTTAGGCCTACCACGACAAGTTAATGGCAGTGGTTGGCAGAGTCCTGGGCACCCACTGGGCTGCAAATCATAGCTCAGCCCTTGGGACTCAAAACTGGAGAGCTGGAAGAGTTAAGTGAGCAATGCTCTGAGGCTCAGCCTTTCCAACCTCTGTCGCGGCTGCTGGTTTTGTAATAAAAGCCCATCTGAAATACAGACTGCTGAGTTTCCCGCCCAGATTCTGGAAGTGATGGTTATTTCAGAAGAAATCAATCCATGTCAGCCTGCATAAAATACAGGGCAGATCAAATAAAGGCATCTCAGTATTTTAGAAGCTATTAATTTTTGCGCAACGTAAGTTTGCATCACTGCGTTATTAAATTCCATTTAGGCTAAAATGATATATTTAGCTCAGACTTCAGAGTGCTAATTTCATAGATGCCCTCCAAGCTGTTCCTGCCAAGGTGTTAGGGGTAATTAACTGCCATTTTCTCAGTGATTCGGAATCTGCAATTAATCAAAATGCAGGGCCCCAGTGATGGTAGAAAACAGTAACACTTTAGTTTATTATGTAGCACATTCTCATTCTGCTTGCTTTATGATAGGATCAGCTACACTTCCCCTCCCCACCCACCCCCACTCCCCCAAATTTATTATGCTTACACTTCAGTCAATTAGTTTTTCTCACTTTACTTGAGTTTAAAACCTGGTGAGTTTGCTATACATATGTATGCGTATGGTTGCTTGTCCTGGGCCTGCAGGACTGCATGTGTTTAAACAATTAGGATTCTGGTATTGTCTGGAAAAAATGGCAACTTTGCTTACTTAAAGCAATGCTTTTCCTTTAAAAAAGACTCCAAGCAGGAATGGGAAAGTGAGAGCAAGGAGAAAATTTAGTTTGCCACAGCTACAGGTGCCTGGCATGGAGGGATACCCAGAACTCTGATTCTCAGATTCCTCTGTAGGGACAGAAGACTTGAATGCACCCTCAGCAAGTGTGCAGATGGCACCAAGTTGTGTGGTACAGTCGACTTGCTAGAGGGCAGGGATCCATCCAGAGGGACCTGCACAGGCTGCAGAGGTGTGCCCAGGGCAACCTCATGACATTCAACAAGGCCAAGTGTAAGATCCTGCACCTGGGTAGGCACAATCCCAAGCACAACTCCAGGCTGGGTGGGGAATGACTGAGAGCAGCCCTGAGGAAAAGGCCCTGGAGGTGTGGGGTGATGAAAAGCTCAACATGAGCCTGCAGTGTGAGTGCAGCCCAGACAGCAACTGAGTGTTGGGCTGTGGCAAGAGCAGTGTGGGCAGCAGGGCAAGGGAGGGGATTGTGCCCCTTTGCTCTGCTCTCCTCACACCCCACCTGGAGTCTTGTGTGCAGTTCTGGAGCCCCCAGCAGAGGAAGGACATGGAACTGTTGTCATGGGTCCAGAGGAGGCCACCAAGATGCTGAGAGGGCTGCAGCAACTCTGCTGTGAGGACAGGCTGA
>VWYK01056205.1:715-11993 GCA_013399775.1 Semnornis frantzii | reverse complement strand
TTCATCTCACCAAGGCAAGTTGTTCCAGAAGCTTTCATAGTATTTTAGGCTGAATAATCCAGAGTGGGGTTTTGGGGGGTTTGTTTTGAACTGTCCAAGATTTGAGAAGAAAATGAAAGCAAAGGTAAGACATATAACCTTTAGGAAAACTACTTTCGGCAACAGATGGCAAGGCCACATCTACAAGTTTCACAAGCAACTAAACATTTTAAGTCACCAGCAGCCTAAATAACTTTGCCTAGAGATAGGGCTCTGGACATAAACATTTTTCAACTAGCAACATACAGAGGAAAAAATGTTTTCTCCTTTGGTTTCACACTAGTCTTGGGTCACAGTTAGAACAAAGCACTGCATCAGTTTTCCCCTCCCTCATGATCTTCTCCCAGCCATTGCTAAGACTAAGCATTGACAGCCATTGTGTCTGAGACCTGCAAGGAAAAGAAAAGCCTGCCAGAGCCTGAAAGCAGCTCACCTTTTATGGTATTGCCTAACCCCAGCCCCAAGATTCTCCAGCAGTTTTGCTGATCTGTTCCAGGGCATTAGCAAAAGTAGGGAGTTGCAGTGACTCTTTGCTGTTACCAAGACAAAAAAATTCGGACTTTGATTTATCCTTTCATATCTTAAGGTTTAGACAAATACTACAATGCAACTCTGAAGTGCTGCAAAGAGCACTCTGTAATTCATACAAGTAGTTGAGTCACAGCAAACCAGCAATCCAGATGGGATAATGCATCCTTGGACGTACCTACTTTTGTTTCTGTCAAGGGCTACAGTTTGCTATTATTTTTTCATAGCACTTTCCAATGTACTTGGATGTTCACACTGTACATACACATACCAGATTTTGCTTAAAAAAAAAAATAACCAAGCTTTGTTAATCAAGAACTGACTGCAGTGCTCAAATACTGCATTTTCACATGAAATGCTTTTTGTGTGACTGGGTGTTTCTGTTATACATGTGTACACACAGACACAAATAAAAGGGCATATAAGTTAAACAGCTTTTAACAAATGCCATCTTTGAAAAACATCCCAGTCCTGTGCAGATTCATACACAGGATTAATGTAAAGGCATGTCAAGCTAACAAATCTATTTGCTATCAGGAAATTGTATCATACACTTACCTGGGGCTCAGACCCACATCCAGCAACACTGATTCAGTTTAGAAAATTACAAATGATTAATCTTTAAGCACACAAGGAGTCTCACAAAGTCAAAGCTGCAGTCACATACTGATTACTTTGTCTGAATTGTGGCCTACAAGTCCAGCCCAACAGAGCCAAGCAAGCCTAAACCTGATCTTGTAAATTGAGCCCATCCGCTTCACTGCAATTACCTATAAACACAATGGTCTAGGAAGCAAAGGCTTGCACAAGCAGGCCTCCAGAGAAACAACCAGCACCCTGACAACTCCGGTCTCCACTCCTCGTCCTCCTGTAGACCATTCCAACAGCTCTGAAGTCGACCAGCTCATAACCAGGTATTAAACATCATGTGCTACTCCCTAGTGCACATATTCGCCACAATACCTCAGTGGGCCTTGCAAATTGAAATACAACGAGGGCAAAGTAAGAGAGCCGAAAGTTAAGCCAAGAGGAGTGCATGCTTGCTTAATTTTAAACCTTGAGGATTTTCTGGGTCAAAGCCAGGATAATCTGTATCTTACGAGATCAAGCATCTCCACCAGCTTTAGATCAAAAATTTTACATGACTAGTTCGGTGACACTATTAACTAGTTCAAAAGGGCAAACCTTTGTTCAACATTCGAAATACAGAAGCAGAGATTAATTTTACCAGGCTAATCAAGTTGTGTGGACCATTTTTGAGGCCAATACCCACTGGTAATGGTGTGAGTTAACTTACCGAGTTAAATGGATGCTTGACCATTTCTCTCTAAGTGAAGGTGGGCATTGAGAGACAATAATATTTACAGAGATGTTAAGAAGTATATAGGGTTTCCAAGTAATCTGTCAAGAGCAGTTATCACATAAATCACTTCAATTTTATTATCTGGGCCCCAATCCCATGGTCTAGACAAACTGAGAAAATGGCCCCAATACGGACTATGTGTAATGTGGTCCATTACTCATGCCAAACAGATCAAGCATTCTTAGAAAGCTGGTTTACAAAGAAAGCTTCCAACTTTCTCTAAAACATTAGAAGGCAGACATCAAGCAATTAAAAAAGCCTGCAACCACACATAAGCAATAATCCACACCACTTTAAAAAGCAGATTATAATTCTTAGAAATGGATTACTGCAATAGCCCTTGAATTGATCGCATTTACTTCTGTGTATTTTTCTAATAACACCTATCTCAGCATTTGACAGTACCCTTGACATTCTTTTTCCTGGTTTAAACAAAAGTTGCAAAATACACTGCAGACAAAGCACAATTCTCTGTAATCCTCTGTGTCACTGTTTATTGATGGGGTGCACCTAATCACACCTGCTTTCTTCCCAAATGCATGCCAGGTTTCTTTAATCCATGCATTTACTAATCTGCATAAATAGAGAACTGGTGTTTGATGCAATCAACGCCCAGCCATTTAAAGCACAGCACATCATAGCACTCTTAAGTCTTTTTGGAAATACTTCTGCTCCTCAGCAGCACTAGCTTTCCACCAGTTGCTGCTCCACATGCTATTGCCAATCAGCTGCATTTGCTGTAGCGCATTCCAAAGTTTACTAATTAATCTCTACACTAAACCCCTCGATGGCTGCTTGCCATTTGAAATGATCATCATCTTTTATTTAAAGACATAGTGACTCTATGGTCAACCTCAAACCTTATTTGTTTAAAAAAAAAAAAAATAAAAAAGAAAAGGTGTGCCAAATTTCAGGTAATTAAATCCACTGAAGTATCAATGAGGGTGTTTTTTAAACTGGACAGAGGGAATCGATAATGGTTTGAGGGCGTTTTTATTAGACATACGAAGTTATTTCAATGTTAATGGTCAGGAATCAAACTCTTGTATTTTGAGCAACTCTCAGCAGAGGGTGGGAGAAGCAAACTTCTGGGAGACCATTAATTTCTTGCAAAACAGTACACATGCTTTGAAATCATGTGTTTTAACAATTCAGCTTATTGCTACATTTCATACAAGGTTTTAAATATTGATTTCACCCAGTCCAATCTCTCACGCTATTGTTACAAGCTGCTCTCATTCTGCGGTGCATACTGGCTCCGTGACCTTCACAATGACCTCTGCAAAAGCAGTTGTGCATTTTACTGTGGTGTAAATCCTCACAGACAAGTCGAACCTGTTCTTTTTGGCATCCAGCCCTTCAGATGAATACTCTGCAGAGATTTATTATGAAAGGGGAATGAAGGGGCATTATTGCACAACATTCGTCCCTCACATACGGCTAAGTTCCATCTCTCACAACTTCTGAAGGCTTTTAAATAAACAGATTGTCTTTGTTACACAAATCATTCTTGCTTCTCACCAATTTTCTGTAATTAAAATTCACTGTTTATGAAAAGGTAGACATGCCCAGAAAAAAAAGCATCTGTGTGAAGGTGTTTTATATTATTAAGTAATATTCATACTTCCTGTTACTATACACGAGGGATTAGTGTTTCCTAGTTCAACACCGACTTAAAACATTGAAGTATTATTCCACATTGTGGCAACACACATTGCCCTAAAAGGATCCATTAATTATTTCTCTAACGGCACGAAGTTGCTGCAGGATATTAGACTGTCTCTGTAAGAAACACACTCCTATGCTAAAATGACAAATGACAAAGTTGGAAGAATTCTAATTACATTTCATAATAAAGTATTTATGTAATTATTTTCCAAGGCCTTACCTTAATACTTTGTGTGCCCTTATGCAAGTAACAGCATCAACAAAATCATCAAGACTAAAGGATTTTAAAAATATATAAATCCAAAACTGTTGTGAAAAGAGCAAATTTTATAAATTCAACGAATCTGCCAAAGTGATCAAAGCAGAAACCCTATCATTCACATCAGCCACTTTAGGGGGGAGGAGTGGGGGAGGTAGTTAATTAAAAAACTTGCCTTGCCCTGCTAGAGAAGGTGGGGAAAATAAAACAAAATCCACCAAAACAAAATTGCATGGATACTCAAGTCCAAAAGTCATGTTCAGACTGGCTTTATCTGATAGTCACTTGGTATTATCCGGAAATGAAGCTTTTTGACTGAAGTGAATATTCCGTGATCTAAATCTCTGAATTCCCCTAAAAAGCTCCCTCCCCCCAATGTCAGCTGTCATGGACAATTGACAATGCACACACACATACCTCCCACTGCAAAAATAAAGAGCTGCTCTGTATGTGTCTCCCCGTGTCACCCGCAGGCAATGTCAGGTATGGGTTCTCTCTCCCCTTCCTAGAAGTCTCAGCTGGCCATGTCTTAGCTCTCCTTCTCCTCCATTTTCTACTACTAAAATCCAAGACAACAGCAAAACCTTCCCCGCACAAGGAAATACACTGTCCTCCCACATCTTCCAGGTCCATACTACACTTCCACAGCTGTAGAGTTTTCACCAAACACAATATGCAGCAGTAGGTTTTAATGTATAAACTGACTTCCCACCTGCCTCCAGCACAGCCCACTCCTTTATTTCTAAGCCAGATGCTACCAGCAAGATGGAGCAGAGATGGCATGAAGATAATAGAAGGTAAACCAGTGTGATTATGTAGTGTTGTATTTAACAACAAAGATAAAGTACCCTGAATTCTAAAGGCATTTTCTTCCTACAGAAGAAAGTTTGCACTTTGAGAAGTGGTAGTTGCCTTGTGCTTTGTCTCTCAATAAAAGTAAAATAAAATTAAAAGTGCAGCCACATAAATACTTTGTTCTTTGTGATAAACAAAATCATCCAGACACCACTGATATTTTATATTCGAGTCCTTTTTAAAACACCAAAAAAAAAGTTTCCAATTAGTTGATAAACAAAACTTCATACCAAAGCTATATCTGGCACCTCAGCTACTGCTGAAGCTACTTACACTGAGTTTAAAAGCAACTAGCAGCTAAATGGGTGAAGCGTTTCAAGAGTATTTCTGTTATTTTAAAGTGACACATCTATTAAATTTTTTATTTCAAATTCACCTGACTAAGCAGACACAAAATACATTACAAATTACCATGAAGTAGAGGCTGCGCACAACACTCTCAATGAAACTGAACTGGTAAATCAAGCTTTAGTATAAACTGCATTTTAAGATTTTTTTTTTTCCAAACAGATTTTAGAATTCCCTGATTTGAGATAAATTCTTGGCCTAATCCTATCTAGGCTTCAGACCCTACATAACTTAGATGGCAATTCAAACTCAAGATGTTATCCCACAAAAAGGCAGATTAAGTTAACTAAGTGAAAATTGACTGTGTGGAAATGAAGAAAGCATCAAGTTCCCATTGCATTCCCTTCTACACCCTCCCCCAGCTCTCAAGGCAAGTGCCATTCCTCTTCCAACACAATGAAATAAAATCCTTATCATGTTTTACTGGGAACAATCACCAAGGGGAATCCTGGGTGCATAGGCATGGCCAAGACAGTGCCAGACCTTGAGCACCAGGATCTTCACATAGATCTTCAACATCTAGATTTCCTCTGTAAAGCAGACAACACTGAAGGTCTCCAGCTCTATTCATAAGAAAATTTGTGAGTGGGTGATGGAAAACCCAGCAATTAAACTCCTCAGGCTACTCCTTTCCTGGATTTGTAGTCATGATTTGGCTCAAATCCCACTCCAAATGGAAGTGGAGAAAAAGCTACCTTTCCAGAGTCACCACCATCCTGCTCTTAGAGAAACTGTTACCTTTTTGGAAAGGCAGAAAATTCTTCAAATGTTTATTAATTATTTAAACTTTGCCTGTCTGAACTCAAAGAGCCTATCCCAGAGAAGTATTACAATCTGGCTAACTATGTGGAGATTTTTTTTTATGCCAGCCATGTGCACAGACCCACAGGTACACAAAAACAGGCAGCTCTAAGTCCCAGTGCCAAAGGCTGCCTAATGATGGTGAGGATCAAGTGCCTACATTGATCCCCTTTAGATCTGTCAGCACATCCAGAAGCCCACACCAGCAACTCTCATTTTCTTGGGCACTGCCTCTGACAGTCTTGCAGAGGATCACATTTCTGTGATTCTCTTTCTGAGCTTTGGAGTAGAGAGCAGTACTTACAGTATTTATGCCTCTCTTTCAAGAGATGAAACAGGAGAATAGACCTCAGACCTAAAAATAAAAGCTGCTTTCCTCCTGTGCACTGCCCTCAGTTTTAAATTGTTCCTCCCTCCAACCCACTTATCTTTCCACTGTCTTCCAGTTCGACATGCATCATCTGCCTCCTGCAGACTATACCTCACTGTCCCAGAATAGTACAAGAATAAAATTTCTGACACAAAGTCATCATTTCATTTGCTACTAATCATTTCAAATGTTGGAAGTTCCAGTTTCCTGGCTCCCATCCAGCTAATTTAGATAGATGGTTCCACATGTGCTCTCTGTCCTTCCATTTCCTGCCCATTCCACTACACACATTTGTCTAAGTGAGTCAACACAGGTTTCTCTGTAGTCACAATATTCTTATACATTTTATATTTTAAGAAAAGTTGTATTTTATAAAGGCTCTATAACCATGCCATTAGCCACTTCTGCAAGAGAATACACATTCTGCTGAACTGCAATGTGTGTCACAAGCTACACCTGAGCCTCATGTTTCCCCAAAATACAAGTTACCTCTGCACCAACTACATTCAGGCATAGCAGAATAATCAACTACTAAAACAGTCAGTTCTCCATTTTAATATACTCCACTATCCAGGTTTTTGTTATTTAAAATAAAGCAATGAAGAGGAATAAAGCTAAGACAAAGCTAAAGCACTTCTTCATAAGGATAATTTCTCTTTCATTAGTAGCCAATGCTGTTAATATTCCTTTACAGCAACACCTTGACTGACACACTGAATCCAGACTAGGTATATATGGGGAAACTCACTTTTTGATGTTCAATGCCAATTGCCTAAAACAATATTCCTTTCTTTACCCTCTGCACCTGAACAAACATTCCTGAGGAAAATTACTTTTGAAGTCTCCCTGGTACAAAACATTGTCTCTTTGATCCAACATATCTTTTGCTGCAAGTACCCTACACACAATATGAGTGCATCGTGGATGAGTACTGACTACTGAAAAGCAGGGCCCCCAACAGCTCCTTTGAAATACATCTTTATTTTTCAATTTACAAACATGCTATTTTAAAGCTCAAAAGTTGATTCCTCCGAGACCCTGCAGCAAGTATTAATTTATCTGCTGTGTTCACTTAGGCATGAGTTACGGTGCAGAAAGGAGATACAGACACATACATAGCACAGCCTCTATCAACACACTGAGGATTTCTCCCTTGTAGGGAGTTATCTATCAGTAAGGCTAGTGCACCTTATAACAGAAATTAACAGAAAATAGAAGATGCTTTGGGAAACACAAGTCCTGCAAGTACACCTCTGGCTGTAGCCAGCTGTAAACAGCTCCTTGTTTACAAGTGAGCGAGGAGGTGTCACACTTCATGGCACCTGAGTGTGCACACACCGTCCCTGCTGACCATGGAGATCAGACTTCTTACACAGGAACCTATCTAGATGAGTACGAGAACCTTCAATTTCCCACATTTTTCTGTTCCAGAGCTCTCCTACAATTCCCAGTGCCATGCAGAAGCCCTCCGGCCTTATTCCTAGAAACTCCCCTGTTCCAGTGACTCCCACCTTTCTGCCAAATTCTGTCCCCAATGTCCCCAGTGAGAGTGGCAGCCCCATGCCCGCACACATTCTCTCCAAAGCACTTGCCATCCAAGGCCCCACCACCTCCTCCATCCATCTCACCTACTGCCTTATGCTGCCCCATCCCCACAAGCCCTGACCCTACGCTCCAACGCAACACCACTGCTACTGCCATAACTGCATAGCCACCTCCCTGCAACATTTCTTCCAGACACTACCTCCTATTATGGTCATTCTTGTCCTCCTCTTGGCTCTTTTTGCATGTTTTCAGTCTGGCAAGAATTTCAGATAAGCCAGACACAGGCTGTGCTTACCAGCACTCTACAGTACCAGCAAACAGTCCCTGCTTCACTGAGAAATGGAATATGCAGGGATAAAACTAGTCTGTGAGGTAAGTCTACACACACTGCCCTAATAGGAAAGTCTCTTAAAACCAAACAAACAGACACAACCCAACTGACTGCTGACTCAGAGGAATCTGTGGAGGCATTAGCTCCTCTCTGCCATTCCAGGTCACCAGCCCTCCTTCAGGTAAACAATAGAGGAGATGAAGGAATGACAAAAAAATCACTTTGATCAGCAACAACAGATGAAAAGATTAGAAGAAAACATGTATTGTTCTCAGAAATGCAGACGTGTGCTAAGGAAAAAGGATCATGGCAGAAAGATTACACATTCTTCCATGCACATACACAAATTTCCTACTTTAGCTTCCTTAAATGGTTTCAAATCCTTCAGTACTATTACTCCAATTCTTTAAATGCTCTTATTGCTCTCTTTAAAAGAATCTTCCTGTCTAAAGACTCCTGTTCTCAGGTGATGAATGTCATTTCCCATCTAGTTTTTACACTGGAGTGAGTCTATCAATGCCTTGCAGAGGAAATCAATGTTTTTAGTGTTAAGTAACAGTCAAGGCATTTGAACTAATTTTTTAAGACCTAAATTATAAAATATTTGAGTCTGTGAAGTCCTCTTTCCATAGTCATAGCCACCTTTGAAAGTTTGAGAACAAACTGTTTTGGACAGTCACCTAGACAGAAAGTGAACTTGCACCACCAGGTCAAGGAAATGCAGAATTACCAAGTTTCTCCTACAATGTAACAGCAAAGGCAGGTTAAGTGCTATCAGGGGCTGCCTGGAAGAATGCAGTCTCCATCTATGGAGGTCTTTAAGAATGGGTTAAATAGGCCCATGTCATGAAGTACCCCTGACTGCCTTGCAGCAGAGGAAAGGACCCTATAATCTCTCAAGACTCTTGCCCACCACTATAATTACACAATTCCCCAATGCCCACTGAAATTTTGGCACTAAAGGTTCTCATTTTATTAATTTTTCTTCCTAGACATAACATTCCACCCTTACAGAGGAACTTTGTCCACTTTTCTTTTTTTTCCTATCATCTCTATCAAGACATAATGAGACCGCTTATACTCACACTTTTAGGCAAGTTATTTATTTCTGTTTCACCCCAGCACTCCTTTCTGCTATGTTTACCTTTAAACAGTGCATCAACCATCACTATTTAACAACTTCTTGCATTAAAAATGTGGTTCAATAACTTTGCAATGCTCATTTTCCATAAACATTTAACATTTATGATGCTTGCCACTCTTGGCCAGAGCAGAGCATCCAGAGAGCATATATGCACTAAATTATCTCTTGTTAGAAAGAACAGCAGCACTGAAAAAAAGTTGCATTGAAACAATCTATAAATGTGTTTAGATTATATGAATGATTTGCTGTTCCTTCAAAAGGCATGTAGGAAGTCAGCACTTCTCAAATGTGTAAAGTATTTCCATGTGCTTAAAGTATGATCTTTCCAAAATAAACAATGATTGAGAAATTTTTTATTATCCTTTATTTCACTGCCAGCTGTTTTTTCGGACTCTCCTCTCAGCCACCTTCTTTCTTTCAGTCAGATCTCTCCTTATTGCTCACAGTAACACCTACTCAAGCAATCGCATGCTCAGAGCTGCACGACTCAGAACTAGGAAGATCCTGGGCTGATTTAAATGGCATTTTCCTTAGATCACTTTACAAGGTGTCTTTGTGCTATTGTAGCTAGTGGCAGGTCTGGCCGTTGCTTAAGGTGGACTTTGGGTATCCTACATTAGGTCCTAAAGCCCAGCTCTTCCTGCACTGTCACAGTGCCTGCTCCAACGTGGGCAGGAGAACAGAGGACAGCCTGTCCGAACACTTCTGGCACCCCTCTCCCTACAAGCCTTATTCTATGCATCATCTTTTCAGGGGACAGAACAATATGCTGCATGACATACAGATGTACTTCTGAAATCTGATGGTAGAGTCAGGTAAGCAAGCTCTTAGGTAACTCTTTAAATCAAGCAAGAAACTAAAAAAAAAACAAAAACACAAAACTAACCAACCAAACAAAAAGAAAACCCAAAAAAATCCAAACCCTAAGAACAGTTCCATTCCAAAACATGACAAGGGTAGAGCTGCTCCACTGCTGGTTACAGACGCTTTACTAACAAGCACATTGGCCTTGCTGTTCACTCCTTACAATTAACAGTGTTGGCACTATTTCATTTACTAAATTCCAGTCATTACAGCTGTGCAAACATAAGGGGCTAATTTGTATTTATACTAATATGTGTATATAAATGTACTGCTTTAGCCATGTAAAGGAGCCTTAAAGCAAATGAACAAATATTTATTCTAACAGATCAGTATAAGACAGAAAACAGAATCAGGTCAAGCAGTTCTGATTATGTCTGTCCACCAAATACCTTTATTTTGACTGTGGCATCTTTCCTAAGGCATACCAAACAGAAATCCTGCAAAGATATGGAGAGACATAGAACTGCATTTTTAAAAGCCAGTCTCCTTTCCCAAGGATAGTGTTGCATACACGAAGGGAAGATAAGTAACAAATGTTATCATTTACCTTGTCATTTTTTCCCAAAAAACATTCCTTACCTACATTAGCAAAAAAATTCCTCAAGTCAACATAATGTGCTTAATGTTTATGCACTTTGATATAACAGTAATTACTTAGTAAGGCCAGAACCCAATTAAACATTTTAGACTTCGTTCTGTGGGCTGGAGTGCACAGGAAGCATTCTGATGATAGATCACTTAAATAAAGTCTCTCCGGCAGACACTTCAAAACCAGAGTTCAAAAACTTTAAGCACAGTTCTGCATGTATGTGCTTGACTCTTAACAAAACATCTTTATTTAAACAGAGGACTAGAGATTTAGTATGACAAACATATTTACAGCTTCTAAACACTCTCCATCGTGCCACTCGGAAGTTGAAGGTGTGTTGTGTGCATAATCCTATCAGATTCAGGTGAGCAGTGTGTGGATCACAGGACTCTTGGTGACTGTTTAAATCCAGCATGTTAGCCCCAACCTGAATTCTATCATTCAGCATTTCTAGTGCTCCTTGCCTGTAATATTTGAATTCTGTATCTACGTGTAGTCATAGATGGTGGAGATCCAGCAGCTGCAATTTCTTTTCTTTCTCTCTCTTTTTTTTTCTTTCTTTTTTTTTTTTCTT
>VWYK01056185.1:7115-17693 GCA_013399775.1 Semnornis frantzii | reverse complement strand
ACATTTTTAGAGGAGTTCAGATAATGCATAAATGAAGTGATGTTTAAATGGAATGAATATGAATGTACAGGATTTGGGATGGAAACTACTGGTAGACAGAAAATTGAGAATGTGGAATTTACAGAGAAAAATTAAAATCAATGATGTAGGCAGACAAATAAATGGTAAGTAACCAGAATAGGAAAAAAAAAAAAATCAGTGGAAAAAAGAAAGTAAAAGCAGCAGCAAATGTCATTGTTCTAGTGTTTAGTATGAGGGTTGGTAACAAAACAGTATATAAAAGGCAAACATTATCTTTGTATGGTACCTTTTTGTGTGGGATGAGGGGGTCTTGGGAAACCGGATTGGGAGCTAGGCATAGGCATCTAGTGAACCTACAATATGTATGGAGAAGAGGATAATCTGCTTTATTATTATTTTAAACAGAAGCAAGAAAGAAAACATTTCAAACCAGTGCCTACACCAGTTCCTAACAGCTTAGTACCTGTTGATATACCTGTGAAAAGTATATCTGAGACTCATAATTGGGTTATTTATT
Source organism: Semnornis frantzii (assembly GCA_013399775.1). Taxonomy (NCBI): domain Eukaryota; kingdom Metazoa; phylum Chordata; class Aves; order Piciformes; family Ramphastidae; genus Semnornis; species Semnornis frantzii. The sequence continues at coordinate 17,155 of VWYK01056185.1, read as the reverse complement.
ATGATTACTTGTTAGCATTTTATGGCTATTTCAACAAACTGTTAACTACTCAGTATTTAAACAAAACAAAACAAACTCAACTCTAAAATATCCTGTACAGTTTCTTTCTATAGTCTCAAATTCAAATTTCTTTACATGAACTAAAACTGAATCTAAGTGCTACATGACGAAAAACAGAACAGACCATACCCTCTTACTGACAAATGCAATTATCTTTTATGCATAAATTCGTCCTATTCCTTACTCACAAAAGTGACAGTTAAAAATATCAACATTAAGTATAAACTCATATTGACAAGTATCCTGTTATTCATAACAAATCTTTATTTTTAATTATGATTTCCTTGTATAGTATTTTCTTAAGCGATGAAATTATACTTAATATTTCAATTTTTTCACTTCCCCACAGAATGCCGCAGTTTTCCTACCTTTGTTTGCTTAGTTAGAGAGATGTATAGCATGCTTCATACAGTAAGTTGAAAAAAAAATTAATGGTGATGGATAAAAAGGCTATTAACCAAGACATGCTTTGATACCAAGACACAGATATATTTTTAAGAGGAATAAGAAAGGCATAAATATTTCCCTGGTAACTACTTTGTTCCAGAACCTCAAACATGAAAGCTGTAGTATGATATTCTTCATTATTTAATGTGTTGTACATTCTTCTACAGTAATAATTCTTCTATAGTGCATACTAGAGTATAGAAAATATCACAGATAAGATGTAAGAATGTAACTTAAATTCGGTAAAATTGGAAAGACATGGTCTTTGTGGCCCTGATGAAACTTTTTTTTAAATTGTTGAAAAAAGCAGTTTCACCCACTGGAAAGCTTTTCCAGACAAATTCTCCAAGGAGTCCATCTCTACTGAGCATGCTTTGTCCTAGTGCTGAAGGAATTACTTAGTTCTTTCCCTGCAACTCTCATCTCCCACAAACAATTGCAGTGCTAGACATTTAAATAGAATGCAGAAATTGCCTTTGCTATTCTGTACATGCTTCTCTCCCTGATATCCAGATAGACACAGAAGAAGAGACAGAATGAATGCAGCAGGGAATGTGAGCTTGATGAGGAGGTGGGGAGGAAGCAGAGAACACAGATGGAGATGTGGTACCAAACAGGAAAGCTTGTAAAGGGGAACATCAATGCAGCATGGAGTCTCTGAGTGGATGGGTAAGAGGATGTCGTGGTAGGCCTAGACAGGCCAAATTTGGTTTATACCTTTTCTGGCTTGCCCAGGCATATTTTTCTGCTCTCCTTCCTGCTGTTTTGGGGGAGAGCAATGGCGGGAAAAGGGACAAAGGGCCTGGCGCCACTGAGTCTGGGGTCCGTTGCCTGCCCAGACCCTGCTGTAAACAAGGTTCACAGGGTTNCCAGGAACAGGTCACAGATCGTCTGCCTCCTTCCCCAGAAGCCCAGGGGAGACTCTAAAGCCGCTGACGGCTACCGACAGCAACCCTGCCTTGGGTACTGTCAGATAATAATTTTGTGGTTAAATGCCAAAGCCTCTTGGAATTGTTGGTTGCCTTCTGCCCTAAGCAGAAAGTTGCCCCTTATGTCTTATGCTTATCTAGTGAGCAAGCGGTATACTGACCGCAAAGCCTTCTCTTCCAGTTTATATTGAGTTTAATTAATATATATATATTTAATGACTATTTCCAGATTCTGTTATAACCTGTACATAGTTTCCTAATGTTGCAAAGAACCTGTTAATATTATTATTAAATGGTGATCGGGGTGATGCGAGTTCTGAATATTTAATATTAATAAACTTAATATTTTTATATATCGTCTCGCATTAATTAATTTACCCCATTCTTTACAGAGGAGGGGGCAACAGGAAGGCTCATGCAGAGACAGGGGATTGGAGGTCACTGAGAAAATTGCTTTCAATTAAATAAATAATCAGAGTGGAATGAAACTGAGTTCAGGAGAGAATGCCGAAAGCATGTGAAGTTATGAAAAAAGAAGCACATAATGCAGAGCCAGGAAATAGTGAGATTAACCACTGACAGAAGATGGAATTGGATTGAGGAGGAAAAACATAGGGGGAACTGTAACAGAGGCACAGGAATATGTGCTACCAGGGAACACAGAACAAAGGGCATTTATGGTGAGAGGGAAACCTTCTTCCAGTGCTGGAACTGGACACAAAGAGTCTTGGCACTTAGGATTACTTATCTGCTATTAATTATTTCTTGAACTATTTTTGAAACCTGTCACCCTATAATAGCTGATCCACAGTGACAATAAGTTTCTACAGTTTACACTTGTGTTGCAAGATTCCATAATGTGGTAGATCTAAAAGTTTTGAACTGCTGGATGATGATTAAGCTGAATATATTAAACTATAAGAAATTACTTTTTTTTAAAAAAATGTATTTATTTTTTCTTTTTATATTTTCCTTTAAAACACCCCTGTTTTAATTATATGTTAAGGCTGCAAAGCAGAGACAGGAAATGTCAGAACGAAGGTTGCCTATGCAACAGGATCCAGTATCACAATCCGAATGCATCATGGTCCAGTCTTCAATTAAATAGTCCTCTGTGAATTTTTCTTTTTCTTTTAACCTGCAACACCTTAGACAGGTTAATCAAGGAGAGATTATCATTACTGAGAATATTAAATCCTTGATTTCATTTGTTGCAGAAAACAATAATCCATGAAATGAGCCTAACTAGGCAGAGAATAGGTGAAAAAGAGCAGATAATGAAGTGTGGTTTCTTTGTAGTTTGGGGTAAGTCCAGTGGAAAAAAATTATGAAAAATGAGGTCATCTTAATCTGTCAGTGACTCTGTTTCCCAGCTTTCACACTAGAATACTCAAAACTTCACTTCTTTGCAGGAATGCTCTGAAGATAAAGCAATTAATGTTTCTAAAGATTTCAGGTACAGCAGTGACTAATGTAATAGAATGGCCTCCCAAGAAATTACAAGCCTCTCTTTGCAGGGAACAAAATAACAAAATGAGTGGATTATAACAAAATGACATAATGACCAGATTCTTACTAAATTAATTATGTCAAATGGCGCTTCGAGTAAGGCGTACGTTGTATGGGAAGGAAAGCAGGAGTCTAGAATAACAAACCTCATAACATGTACCCACTTTCCAGGCAATGTTTGATCTGGCATATTCCAACATCTGAGTTAACAACTTTGCAGGCATTACTTGCTTTAAATATAAAAGGTTTTGTTTATATACATGTGTTTGTCTTTTGTAAGAACTTGTGTCCTTGTTTCTACATTCGGCACATTAAAAGTTTGTTGGTTTTTTATTCTGTTGTTACAGCCTCCTTGTAGCATACTAGTAACAACTCTTTAGGAGTTAGAATATGTGATTAAATAAGACACAGAACATGTCAAACGATACGGTTAAGATGATTGACTTCGAAATGCGAAATAAAGGCAGCTGAGAGTGATTCCTGGAGCTAATCATTTTAGACTTGCCTCTGAAAAATGCACCTTCATTTACAATTGAAAACAAATGCTATTTTTACTGTTTAGCATTCATGTAGGTAGATTTAGCCTCATTTCTACAGAAGACGTTATAACACAAATACTGTCTTAAAAATTTGCTCTTTACTAATATCTTGGTGTTTGCAATATTTATATATTTAGATTCACAGGGGAAGTAATATGGCTCTCTTAAGTATTTCACATATAAATCTACTCAGCAGATTTGTTTTATTAAAATGCAAATAATGGAATATGGTAAATGAAAAATCCAAGAAGGGAATAAAGAGTTTATTTATCGTTAATGCTTGGAGCAGCTTATTGAAACACACCTTTCAGTAACTGCCACTGAATATTACTATGAAATTCTCATCATGCCTTGAATGTTACCCATTAGGTTTATCCATTTGTATAGTTAGAAGGCTCAAAATGTTTTAAATCTACCTTTAAACACAGTTGTCTCAAATCTAACTATACGTCTTCACCAAAATTGCATTCAGTATGTCTGAGATTCAACCCAATATTGCTTCAAATCAATTACTCTTCTTTAATTGCTCTGTATAAACAGAAATGACCTATTAATTTAAAGAAAATCTATCAGCACAGAACGCATTCTCCCTTATAAACAAGCAAGATGAACTTGACCTTGTTTGAACTTGTTTTGATGTGGCCCAGATGGTAGGCTACATGCTTGAATAGCAGTCTAAAGCTGAGGAAAAACTCATATAGCAAGATCTAGATTTATAGCCTTCTGCAAATTCCTACCTTGTATTGTCCTTTCAGCATCTGTTCTGCCCCCGCTGCGGTCAGCTTCTATCTCTGGGGTCAGAGAGTCTAGAAACATAGAAAGGTAAGACTGACACATATTTCATTTGATTCTTATAGCCTTTTTACAACCTGTTACTCCAGTGCTGAATTACAATACAATCAACCTTTGTCAGTTTTTTTAATGTTGAACAATGACTGGAGGCCAGGACAATTTTTTGTGAGACTAGGAAGATTAATGAGCAATAGATTTTTCAAGCATAAAGCAGAGAAGAAAAAGAAGAGGAAAAAAAAAATTGACTTCTCAAGCTAATAATATAAAATTGTCCTAGTTTGAACGTCTCTCCAGTGAGTTTATTTGCACATACTATATAAAGTAACAAAGCAAGGCATCACTTCAATGAAGAAAAAAAAATCCTTTCCATCACGTTATAAATTGTCTATGTAATAAGCTTCTTTTGCATTTAAATGAAAGCTCATGACAGTAATGTCTTACCATTTAGGACCCTAAGACTCTCTGTTGAAGCTGCCTGTTTCAGTGTCTGTTCTGCTTGCTCCCGTCGTTTAGTCTCAAATTCAAGTGCTTCCTGCAATTTCCTCTTTGCCTTCTTTTCCTTCTTTAGTCTTTTCTGAATTATTGCTAGGAAAAAAGAAAATCAGTGAACTCAGATTTAGATCTGAAACTTAGCTACACGATCACCTATACAGAGTCACCAAAAATGCTGCACTTGCAAGATATCAGATAAATTGATTAATTAGACATTACTAATTTAAATTACTTTGAAATCTGTTGCAATTACACTAGGGTATTCCATGAGCTACTGCTCCATATCATAATATTGAAAACTGAAAGTGATATTCAGCTATAGCTGAATTTTTTAATAAACAAGCGAGAATCTGTGAATGTTCAAACCAGGAAACCTTAGAACCAGCAATAAAATGTACTATTTGCATCATCTGATGTAAATATGTCTCTGTCTCTGGAGATGAGGTGGGGTTTTTTTGAGATTAAGTCCATGATTTCGTTACTGCCCATTGCACACAGTTAATACACACACAGCAATGAAGTTCTTCCCTGTCTGCAGCTTCTCTCCCACAAGAGGGAGATCCAGCCGCTTGGGTGCCCGGGCTGCAAAGGAGCTGAACCACCACCCTGCTGTGATCCTCGCTCCTCAGGGGAAGGTCCCGAACTTTATTCCCTCCAAGATGCTGCTTCCTGCAGTGCCTCTGACCTCTTAGTGCCCAGTCTCTTCCCTATATTTATCTCTTACCTACATCTCCCTTTGCCTTACACATTTCTCTTCCTTGCTGTCTGTCGGCTCCTGCCCCATGAACCACATAACCTTGAAGAGTTCATATCAAATGCTTTATGGTGCTGGATCCTCCAGACACATAAATGTTACTTTGCTTTTTTAAATGTGTGTGAAAATACTGTGAAAGGAAGGAACATTTTTAAATTAATAAGCATTAGAAGGTTCTAATTTAGCAAAACCTTTGCCTTGTTCCTCTTCAGTTAAAATTTCACAAGGAAAAGGGTAGCAAGACCAGGATGAAACTTCATGACAATTTTATTTTCTATGTAACCAGTGACATACACACACAAAATTAAGACTTCCATAATCCCTAACTGAAGGAACATATGACAGGTCACATTCTTGATGGAAAAGGATATATGAACATTTTTTTTTTCTACTTAATAAAAGTCAAAGTGAGCCTCTAAGGAAATTGTATTGAATTGTAGAGCATATCATTATCTCCTCCATCACACCCCAGCCCTTTTTATCTAGCACATTTAGGGTGTTCAAGGATGTGTATGTAAGAAGTTTATTTCTCAAAAGATCTTCCTGGATAACTCTTTCCTGAAGACTTTTATTTTTACACAAACTGAAAAACGATTCACTAAGCTACTCACTGAAAGAATTATCCTTACCAGAAACAGAAGCTAAGTGACACTAGGTTTAACTGCCAAGGTCTATCTAGTCCTGTATCTCACTCCAAATTAATTTTAGGGACATGCCCAGGGATGAATGCTGGAAAAGGCAAAAATGCACTTCCACCAGTTCATACTGCCCTTTTTCAGTAGTCTCTGATCATGGTGGTATCTTTCATGAAATGCAAATAATGAAACTTTTAAAGGGAACCATCATTGCTATTATAATTTAATTTAAATGCTGAGAATAATCCATTTTTAGCTGATCTTTGATATTTTTTGTGTTGCTACACAGAACTGTTTAGACACAAAATGAATGTAAGCATATATCCGGCAGGCAGAATAGCTATACCATTTCCATCCCAGACTTTGGAATTTTGTCTTTTTTTCATTTTATATAGCACCAACTACTTTACAAGCTAAGCAGCTTAAACTATCAAAGAACGTGTAGTATCTATACAAAGGCTAAATTAAATGCATTTTGAATCATTGCATGGTGTAAATGTTTTCATTATAAGTACTTTGAAAGTGATTGCAATAAATGAGAAGGAATGAGAAGGAAACATATGCTGCTTTCTGAATTAAAATGTCATCATGGCTGACACATTGTAGATGTGACTACAGCAATCAGAGCCAGAATTAGCAATCCCTTACTGTGTAGCTGCTCACAGAAGAGATATTATCCTACTTTCACCATTAGATGACACACACATCCTACAACCTTAGGAATTGCTAATTGGAATATTTACAAAGAAGGAGGGAAACAGCACAGTAAATAATCAGCTCTGAAGAACATAGNACGAAGCAACTAAAGAAAAAGACGTTTGCTTTGACATGATGAGCCAAAGATAAATGTTTCCTAATGCTGAAGATCCCATTCACCTAATGGATTTTGACCTGTATGTGACACAGTAACTTGTGCTTCTATACTGTAGCTTTTAACTGCATTTGATTTTTTTTTTCACGTGGTATCTTCTATCAGGGATGTGATATATTTCTCATGCTTCCATTAAAGACACGTGAAATTTTCTGTAAAATATGACACTTGCTATCTGGAAAACTAATACCATGTAAAGCCTCCTATTTATTTTTCTACCTTTAATTGCAGAATAAATTCTCACAATAATTACAATTTGGCCTTATTCTTCTCTCCCCTACTTGTACCAGTTCATTTCAAAAGTAAACTGTTGCATTGTGTTCTTTTTCACTGAAGTATCTACTAGCAGAGATTTACATTTGCTTTGCTGCATACCGCCACAAATTGTTCAAATCTGTTCCTCTGGTCTGACTCTTTCACCAGTGCAATATCATCATTAGAAGATGTATATAAAAGTAGGTAATGTATCACACTGAAAATAACATCATAAAGCATTTCAGTACCCTGAATAAAACAAGGGACTATCCCATGCACTTTCCTGATACAAAACTCTGAGTGAAGTTAAACTTGCTTAATTATAACTGCTCAAAACATGTATTTCTAGTCCAGCCTGGTCAACTATATTCCCTCTGGAGTTAACAGGAAGACAAAGAAGTCTTTGTGGTGTAACTGACCCCACCTACATGACTGACAACAGAACATACACATCTCTTTATTGGCCAGGAAAGGAACTTACATTAATTCAGATAAGGTGCTTAACTTTTAAGGTGGCGAAACTCAAATATGGTCAAATGGGGTCCCCTCACACCTCTTCTACTTTGCATGTGATTGTCCAAGTCTAAAACAAGTATTTGAGCAATTGTATGACACAGAAGTCAAAGGATGTCAAAAATAACCAAGCTCTTTTACAAAACTACCTTAAATTGTGCAAAATAGTGTGGTAGTGCACAAAATGACAATGTGCTGCACAGCCGTGATAGTTGTTACTGGTTAACTGCATTCTCAGAAGTTAAAACCAGGGAATTAATGATGTGACAGTCATACCCTGTAATGGGTCAAGGCATGAGTAAGGATTACATTGTGTGCTTACTGCCAGCTTGATAGTTAAAAGTATAATAGAGGTTGTGAATCCAAGTGTTCCTGGGAATCTCTGTTTAGCTAGTTCCCACTAAATTAAACTAGACAAGAAGACAGTTGTAACTCTAGCTCTGCAAAGATACGTATCTGGCTCGTCATGGTCTGTGTTAAACAGCAAGTCAGCCCCAGAGGTTAACTGTCCCTTGCAAAGTAATCAGACACTATGAAAGCACAGGACGTATATAGACAGAAAAATGGACTCATAAAGAAAGATGGGAGCATGTTCATAACGCAAATAGTCAATGGAAATTCCTGCAAACTACCTTACCTTGACTATCAATTACATTATTTTAAAATCCTTAATATGTACATACTTTGCAATGGGCTGAAATTTAGGTTTGAAATGCTACAAATGGCTTCTGCCTTATCGACGAGAACCTTAACTGTGCTACAAATGTGTTTGACATACCATGCATTATCACTATTAAAATTATATTGATTACATACAGGTTGCCTAAATATGTACTATATGACCCTACCACATAGAACAAAGAGTTCCTAGAACTTTACAAAATTTCACAAATTCTTAAATTTGATACAAATTGTGTTGAGGAGCGATCCCTATTCATAATGATCAGAACCTGCCAAAGCCCCTGACAACGCTAATGGTGTTTATAATTGTATTGTGTATTACTCATGTAATGAATAATAATTAGGGAAAACACAAACAAAAAGGACAATTCTTGTTCTAAATCTCATGAAGATCCTATGCAGAATCAGGGAGGTTGTAACACTTCCTGTCATATAGTCAGCCTGGACATAATATGAGGTGAGAAGGAAAAGTTCTGATCAAACACAGATGTTAAAAAAAAAATTAGTTTTCCTAAGGAAATAAATTACAAGGTGTTTATGTCTGTTTAATTATGATACCTCTGTTCTTCTGCTCCACAGCCAACTGTTTTTCAAGTGTTTCCCTCAGTTCCCGTTCCCTGAAGAGTTCCATCTTCAGCTCTGTCTTTTCCAGCTGGACTTGTTTCTCTTGAGCTCTGGCATTGTCAATAGCAACCTTTAGTAGACCCTGTTCAAAGATAAAGTTGGATAATGTCCAAAGAATGTTTGAACAACTGACACAGTAACTTATTTTATTTTTCCATGATTTGCCATGTGAGATTTTGCAAGTGAAATAATCCTGTAACTGGGTCAAAGTCTCCCAATTATCAACAGCAAGTTTTTACTGGAATTAATTTTAACAGGTGGACAAAAATCTATAAAATGCTGAAAGTCAAATTTTCCCAGAAAACATAAACTCTTCTTCAATTGTGTATACAACTAATGTGAAAAACTGACACAGGGAATGATCTATTCTTTGTAAGTGACAAAATAAACAAGCCTACATCAAGCATTTGCCAGTGATCAGAAGTCTGTCCTACTGAAAAAGACTGAAAGTCTCACAATCGTATCATCCACAGAACAGCAAACTCAAATCTCTAGCATGATAGAAATTACTTAAAGGGTCAAAGTCTCCTTTAAAGGCTTGCCATTGTGCTTCTCGTTGCTTATCAGTATTATTTTCACATATTTTCATATTTCATGATGTTTCCAACAAAGACAGAGTGGTTGGGATGCTTAAGAGGACATTTGCAATGCAGAAAGATATGTCTGTTTTTAAAAGTGTTCCCTGACCTTGTAGAATTGTTAGAGCAGAGCAGAGAAGAAAATGCAATCATTTCTTAGTTTCCTGATCTGGGATGGTTGAAATAAACTCTACTCTTTTTTTTTGTTTTTGTTGTTACTGTATCAGGAAATAATGATTCAGCCTATTCAAAACACGTCTTGCAAACTCCACAATTCTTTCTTTTTTGGAAGGAAATGGAAAGAAACATGAAGATTCCAGCGTAGCTAATAATTGGGTAGCTAGGACTCAGAATCACAGAA
>VWYK01056156.1:192-13465 GCA_013399775.1 Semnornis frantzii | reverse complement strand
TGTATTGCATTCTGTCAGGTATCAGTCATGATACTTGCTAGGGCTGGTAATCCCAGCTGTAGGATACTATGAGCATATGAGCTGTAGAAGATACAGGGTGTTTTTTTCCTCAGTTTGAGTTTTAGGACCTCATTATTCATCAGCTCCAAGTCAGACAAGTAACATGTATTCTTTCAGAAACGTTAGTGAGTTCAGCATGCAATGAATGTGCCAGGTTGGTAAGATATTGGAGTACAGATTTTCAGCAAAGCAAGTTTAAAATGCCATGATAAAGCATCATTTATTCCAGAAATTAGAGTCTGTGTCTTTGTCCTCTAGAGGTGTCTCAGAGAGTCAAATTGATGTCTTGCATGTACTGCTAACTGACTGTGTGGAAATTTTTTTAAGTTCACTTTTTCTTTATTCTTCTGTCTTTTTTACCCATCTTCCCCCATCGTAGCAAATTAGACGGCCGGATGAAAGCAAAGGAGTTGCTAGTAGAGTTGGATCCCTCAAAGTAAATATGTTTCTAACATTTATTTTGCAACTTTTCTTCTATAGCCTACACTTTTCCTTTTGAAGGGGGAGGTGAGGGAGGGAAGGGGCTTTTCCATTTCTCACCATCCCATCATTTTTATTTCAGTATTCTTATTGCTGTTGGGTCACATTTTGTTTGTTTCTGTGCTACACATAGAACAACCAACTGAAGGCAAGCTGCTCTTAGTTAGCTTTGAATGTCACCACAATTAAGAGATAGTAACAACTTTCCTGAGGTGCCTCTGATTTCGTGGTCACAATTAAACCACTTCTCTGATCTGTGTTGTTCCTTGTCTCTTAATTGCCTATTACATGGAGAAGTGACTTACTCAGCTTGAAATATAGTTAAACTTTTATAGTCTTCAAACTTTTTGCATTTAATTCTGCAAATGACCATGACAAACAAGTTGAATATTTCATGTATATCTAGCCTTTAAATCAGAAAATCAGACTAAACAAAAAGGAAAAGAGAGAGAGGTTTGTGTGAGGCTAGTAACCACAGAGCCAGTGGTTTGCTAATAATTAGTCCTTCTGCCTTTCCTATGTTTGCATGAACTACTCAAATATTCTGAGCACTTAACAGACCAGGCAGGTATCTAAATCAGTACCCCCCATGCACAGTGTTGCACCCTAAGAAACAATATAAAACACAGAATGTAATGTCTACCAAGATGCTGATACACAGTCCAAGCCACTCTGCTAAGCTCAGATCTCAACACCTGTCTCTTCAAATTTTTCAGGTTTTTTCCACTTTATTTTCTTTTAGCACTTTCTCAAGTGCTGACTATTTAATTTTTCTTCTTCACACTTTCTGCCTTTCCTGCCTTCTTGATTTCTGATCTTTTGTTTTGGTTCTGTATGTGATTATACTGCCTTTGTTCCAGGACAAACCATCTTTCTGTTGTCCGCCACTGCTCTATTGCTGCTCTTTGTGAAAATGTTATTTCACTGAACATAAAGAAGGGGAGGGGAAGGATTAATTATGCACCCCTTTCCAACAAAGCCACCATTTCAATTTATCTCAGCTCTGAAAAATAAGCCAGTTGCTATTTGATTATACAAGTTACAGCTAGGGGCATCCGTAGTGTTCCTTTGCTGTCTGTGAGCTTTGTCTTTTCATGTCATTATTTGGAAAGCAGTTGTAGTTACAGTGTAGAGAAGAGCACTGTACATGAATGAGGCACTGTCTCAGCTGCAAACACTCAGGGCCACTGAATTCACATGGAGGGAAATGCAGGACAAGCCACAATGTCTGTGCTGGTTTTGATCATTTTAATGGACCATCGCACAGAACTCTAGATGTGTAGTGATGTGTGTGTGATGTGTGTGTGGCCATCACACAGAACTCTAGATGTGTAGTGATGTGTGTGTGATGTGTGTGTGGCCATCACACAGAACTCTAGATGTGTAGTGATGTGTGTGTGATGTGTGTGTGGCCATCACACAGAACTCTAGATGTGTAGTGCAGATACTGAAGTTGTAGCCTATTTAGGTGGTGGGATTCACTTCCTGTTTTCATCAGTGCCTTCTGACACTTAGTCTAGGTTTATTATTTCTGTGCCTAGTTGGCCAGGATATAATTCCATGATCCCAAATGTATACTTGGGCACAAAATTTTGCATCTTTATAGAAAATGGGAAATTCTAACTGAGGTTCCCAAACATGAAAATTTACCTCTACAAAGTTTTTTTTGATGGAGGTAAGTTCCAGAGCACAACCTTACCAATAAATAACCAAGTAAATGAATAGATTAACACATGGGAGAGATTCAGTAGCTTAAGAAAGACCTATCCCTTGATTTGTCAGTTGTTTTTTTGACCTGTACTGAAAAATGAGCCTTGTTAACCGGGGGAAATACTTTGTTTCCAGAGTCCAAGTTTAGTGAGCATGTACATCTGTGGTGTTCAGAGTACTTAGATATTTTCAGATACTCTTCCAGAGGCAGTGAGAAATGTTTTATGCTACAATTTACTTAGATAAAAATCAACATTCCCAAAAAAAGCAAAGAACAAAAAAGAAAAAAATCCCTAAGGTGCCAAGAGAACAGGTTGCTTTTTCAATTAATTTTCTGATGTTTACATGTAGCTCCATGGAGGAGCTCAGAGATCACCTAAAAGGCAATGCCAAAGGATGTTCTCTCTGAGCAAACCTGCAATTTCACTCAGTGCTCTGGTTTTTTAAATCTTCCCCTGGCTGGTAACACCAGCTGATTAAGTTGTCCTCTCATCCCTATCTTTTTCCTTTTCTTTCTTTCTTTCTCCCTTTACCTTTGCTTTCTTTTCTGGCTGGGTTTTCATTTTAATGTGTTAGAATTCCGACCTAATTGACAGGTTTATGTCAAAGAATTACTTGCTGCATCCTAGTGAATGCTCATCCAAATGCTTGGCTTTAGAGCAACTAAAAAACACTCCCTTTCCAAAACTGAAACTGCACATTGCTTGATTATTGAACACTAAATCTATCAACAACCACAAGATAGATATCCTTAATCTAATGGATCAAAATGCCTTCTGCCAGTGGTTGATAGGTTGATGCCTTCAGTGTTTTTGAGGCCCTATCTTTACTCACAAAACAAGGTTAATGTTGGGTTGAAAGACAGCTGTACAAATTGTGTCAATTGCTTTTTTTAGTGGGATAATACAAAAACTTCTACAGCATTCTTATGTGTTAGGCTTGTTCTTTAATGGAACAAACTGTGGAAAAAGGATGAAGATTTAGTATATCCAGCATGAGATCTTTATAAAGTTGCCCCTTTTTCACTACATTTCTTAATCAATCCAGTTAAATCCAACCTAATACAGACATCAGTGCCTTGTGACTAGTGGCTCACCTCACAAACTAAGGTAATCTTTTCATCATCTCTATAGAAGGGTATGATGTATAATTCACACTGCAAAGGCAGCTGTGCACATGTGGCGATGGAGCTGCGTTCGTCCCTGCGCACATCCAGCCAACCAAGAGTCGCAGAGTGATTTATTTGCCTTTGTGTCCTCTCTGTCTCACATACACTGTGACTCTTGTCATTCTCAGCACTATCATTCTGATGCATAATCCACTGTGGTTATGCAGTGCAAGATAATGTTGGTGATGAGAATGGTTTGGTAACTTTTGCCCCTTTTTGATGCTTTTGCATGTCCAACCATTACCCGATAGAGAGTTGATTTCTGCTCATTGGCAAAAAGAAGTCCCTGAGTTTATAATCTTTAACAGGCTTTTGGAAAGAGTTTTAGATGTAAGTTGTTGATAGTTCCTACAATGTGGCAAATGTGTTGACTGGTGTGGGAGGGGAGCATACAGTGTCTGATGGCCAGCCCTGCAGGTGAAAACAAAATGCAACTGCACAATTGCGTATATTAGTGAAGTAGAACTTTTGTTCCAGAATGAATTGCAAAGATCTGCTTTCCAGATTAAAATCAAAGGCCACTGGAAATATATAGGAAATGTTGGAATTCTGCAGAATATCCCAGATTCCACAAAAATTTGAGAACCTGTTGGAAATTTGAACTAAAATTGCACAGAAAACATACACAAAGATTTGAGTTAAATAAGCAACTGGAGAGTTTGAGTGACAGCAATGGATAACTGTTTACTAAAAAAGTTATCCCAACCTGAGAGCTGGTTTTGTATTTCTTCTTGAGATCTTCATCCATCTTTCCTGCAGCTCTTCTCTCTGGCTTAATCCTTTGATCTCTCCAGAGACCAATGTTTAAGTCTGAACTTAAATATTGCATAGAAAAATTAATCTTCCAGCACTTGGACACATTAGCATGTCCCTGCTGTTCAAATCAACATGGCAAGTGCAAATGCATCAGCTGTTGAGATGCTCAGCAGCTGCCTGGTTTGTGTTTCAGAACTCCTAACACCTGCTAAAATTAATACTTTCCTGAAAGTGTGGGGTTCAGCTGAAATTCAGCAGAACAGTACTGCTTTAATCAGTGTTTTCAAGAGATTTTTCTCTTTGTTGTGTAATGTGCAGGCTATAGATTTAAAATATCCATTTAAATGCTGTGTAAAAGTATTATGGAAAACTTGGGGGGAAAACCAAAACAAAACCCACATATAGAGGTCCTAGACAGAGTTTCCAACCAGTATGTCAAACAATTTTTGGTGGCTTTTTACTGGCATGGGTCCAAGTGAACAATTGTGATTTTTTTCAAGAAGCTGTGCTCAGAATTCAGAGCAGAGGCTGCCAAATAGATGTTTATTGAAACCTGGGTTATGCTTTTCCATACCAAGCTGTATGTCTTAGTCTGTGGTTTCCTCCATGCAGTGTTCTCTCTTACTTAAGTTTCTTGCCGCCTTTGACTCTGTTGGAGGATTGCATTTGCAGAGCTTTTATTCCTAGTCTTAATAGTCCATTATTAAAGATCTGGGTCAAGCCAGTAAGGCCCTCAGACTGACAGCAAACTTGCAACTTGGAACAGATTCTCAGTTTGTGTAAATACACACAGGTCTCTGAAAGTTGTTCTCACAGTGGAACATTTCCATGGCTGATGACATGGCCTCTCAACTTGAATGTTCATTGGCAAAAAGCAGCCAGCAGCTGAGATGTTAGCACATTAGCATCATCTGTTGTAACATTGTCAGGTAACTCACAAAGAGAGGCATGCCCTTGCTCCAGCTGGAGGAAACTGTCACCAGAGTTCATAGAGGATGACAGATTGTGAGTAGGTGGTAGACTGCAGAATCATCAAAAGGAGACTTGTTAGCAGGAAGGCAATAACAGAATTTATCAGGGAAGTCTAAATGTGCAGCAGATGAAACTGTCACATTGTATGGTCCTGTTGAAAATAAAATAAATAACAATCACTATGTGAAGAAGTGTGGTAGGAGTGTAATGCTCTTCTCAAGAACATTAGGTCATTGATTGCATCATCATGAGAAAATGCTTCAGGTAAGCTAAGAATCTGTTCTTGGAGGGAATATTGTTATTTCCTTCTATACAACAGAAACTATCAAAAAGGAAACCATAAAATCATGGAATGGTTTGGGTTGGACGGGACCTTAAAGATCATCTAGTTCAAATCCCACTTCCATGGGCAGGGACACCTTCCACTAAATCAAAACCCCATCCAAGCTGGCCTTGAGTAGAAAAATAGAGAAGTAAAGTGATAGGAATAAAGCTGGAGTTGAATGATCTAGACATGAGTGAAAATGTAGATTGGTAGGTCACAGGATAATTCCACGAGGAAAGTAGTATCATCCTCCTTAAAGTAGTTGTCTAAGAGAAGATTAATAAACACACAAGTGTCTCTCATAGCCCTTGTACACTAGTGTGAGAAGCAGGCAGATGAGCCAAGTTCTTCCCAGCTTTGCAGAGCACAACTCTGTTTAGGTAGTTGCTGATACTTTTCAAACTGCTGCTGTGATGTTTCTCACTGCGTTCTTTGCGTCCGCACCTGCAAAAGCTAATGGTTCTTCTTTTGCCATGCTTTTGCAAGGGAAAGCATGATAATAATGACTGGATGTGACATGAGAACCTTGATAAAATACTCATCCAGAAGTACTCGATGACTGTCAGATCCCTGTGCTGAGCAAAAGCACATCTTCTGCTTTGAACTCTAAGAAATCATGTTTGTAGGACCAGGTTTAGCTCTACCAGAAGGGGTTCTCTATTCTTTTTTTTATATCATTCACACACACCTTTTTAAAGCCTGCTTGGTTTCTTAAAACTTTATTTTCCACTTTTTCTGAAGGAAATTTCTAATGATTTTCCCTAATCCTCGTACAAATCTACGCTAAAAGCAAAGGCTTTGGCAGGTGGAGAAAGTGCTGAACCTATATGAACAGTTACTGTGTTGTGAAGTGATTCATATTTCCTTAGTAATGCTACCTGGAAGAGTAAACAAAGTACAGAATGCCAGAGAGGGGCAGGAGTATTCTCAGAGTGTAAAAGATTTTTTTGGTGAAGCAAGAACAGCTTTACAGAAGAGTATCACAGAGTGTTAGGGGGCTGGAAGGGACCTGGAGAGATCATCTAGTCCAGTATAATGGAGACACAGACTAATGTCACTCCAGATTTTTTCCTGGAAGCAGTATTTCATATTTCAATGAAGGATTATTAAATACACATTGGAGATTGAAGAATACTTGAGAGATATCTTTTATGGGTACCACATTCTCTGCTCAGCCCATCATAACACCTAAGTCAGCAAGTGGTCAGGAATAATTTACATGGAAACTCCTGCTGGGTTCATCTGTACCACAAATCTTTGCAAACTGCTGCAGAGATACTCATTTCCTTGAAGGAAGGTTTGCTGGAGCTTCCAATGGTTATTTCTTTCTATTTCTAAAATAAAAGGAATAGGATATTATAGGATATTTTAATTCTGTTTATAAGAACCACGTCTGTTTAAATTTCCTTTATTAGGCTGTGTTTACTCTTTCTTCACAGCCAGTTGTCATCAGATTTCTATTGAGCTAACACAAGTTAAAGAAAAAAACCCAACAACCTCAAACTCCAACTGAAACATAAAATGTTTTCAACCAAAGAAAATTTTCACATTTGTTAGGAAAAGAAATCCTATAGATAACTGGAGAGGGCTTTTTTAATACTTGAGTTGTCTGAATGATTAATAGCATGGAAAAAAGGTGTATCATAGAATCATAGAATAGTAAGGTTGGAAGAGACCTCAATGATCATCTGGTTCCAACCCCCTGCCCTAGGCAGGGGCACCTCCCACTAGCACAGGTCACTCAAGTATCCAATATGAACAAAGCATTCCCTAAGTGATCAGTAAAGTTAAAGTGCTACCAATTCATTTTTGCTTGTGTTGAAAGCTGTGTTGCTCAACAATCACAGCACTTTAAGTTGGTTTGGGACATAATCTGCAGATTTCTGTTGACCTCTATCTGGCCATTAGTCATTTAACTTTGCAAGCTGTTCTGGGTTTGGGGGCAGTGAGTGTGAAGAAAAACCTCCATTGTCAAAATTCTGCTTAGAGTGGGCCCTCTCTGGGTTTTCACATAGTACCATTTGCAGAGTTAGAATAAAACTTCATAGTTTTGAATAAAAGAAATTGGAAAGCTTCATCCATGCTAACCTAGCTTATTATCCTAAGAATGGGGCTGTCAGTTTAGGGGAAGGATTAATAGTTGTCTTCAGATTAATTAGAACTAATGATTAATAAATATAGTTTGGTTGGTTTGTTTTGGTTTGTTTTGTTGTTTGTTTTGGTTTTTTACTTAGAAGCTTCCCCTTTAAGAGGCATAAATTTGGTGTTTCTGTAATGGTCACAGAAACGTAATGAATGCCCTGCTACTATCTTAGTGCTGGAACCACCTATACAGAAAACCTTCTGAGACCCTTACTGTGCCACCATTTCTTTTTTAACGATGTTTTCTTTTCCCCACTGCACAACCAGGCTCGGCTCCCTTCGTGCTCATCCACCTATAGTGTTTCTGAGGTATACTTTGCACGTGTTCTCTCACACAGTCAGCCTGCTCACCCATCACACTTTCTTGGTTTTATTTACTTTTTTCATTTTTTGCTTTGCACTGTGCACACGTGGGGAAAAATCAGCTTGGGGGAGCAGATTTTGCATGATCGGTCTGCAACCATGTTCAGCGTGGTTTTAGAATCAATCTGGAGACACCAGCTAGGCAGCTACTGCAGTAATGTAGTAAACTTAGAGTTGCCTAGGGTGCAGCATGCTTCACTGCTTAGTCTGACCCATTTTTCAGCCAGTGAAACAGGCCTCTGTAAAATGGCCACCACATTATGATTTCTAATAACTTGCTTAGCTCCCAAAGTTACTAATTCCCAAAGGTCTGGCTCGGGTAACTGCCTCCTGAAATGCAGAGGTTGTTGTACATGCTTCCACATCAGCTTCATGATGATCAAAAGTTATAGTACAGTCTTACCAAGAGTTGAGAAGAAAAATGCATTCAGTCATAACTAGGATGAGAGCAGAAGGAGTAAGATGTTAAGATAAGCTAGAATTCCCACCATTGGAGTACAGAAAATACTGACAAATGAATGCCAGGATCCGCTGTGTAAAGACCAGGTTTCAGCCCATTATTGTAATTGATTAGTGGATGAGTATCAAAAAGATGAGCTTTGTTGCACTACTGAGTCAGTCTTGAGCACACAGAGTTATTTACTCTGTATTTGAAAGCTGCCAAGCTTTCATGGAGAGATGACAGTTCACTTTCTCACGATGTGGACCGAATTTGAGACCTGATGCAAGTGTTCTGTTAATGAGCATTACACACAATGCAAACACAGGGAGGCTCACCTACTTTGTTCCTAAGCAGGAAGATCTGTGTCTAGGCAATATCTTGCCGATATGTGGCTAAATCGTTCTGAAAAGCTTCAGCTTCTCCAACAAATCATTCCTAGAATTTCCTTATCCTTAGCATTAGAAAGGTTTTTTTCCTACTTTCAGTGTGTGAACAGGCAAAATATCTAATGAAGTTTTGAGGAAGAAAGATGCTTACGTTTTTCTGTTACAGATAGATAGTTGTTGTCTGGTTTCACCCAGAGACAAGTAGTTTTAAAGATCAGCAAGTATGTACTCTTCAAAGCACCTGCTACGCATTCCGTAGTTGTTTGTACCTTGCTGCTGTGTTATACGAAAGCCTCACTGCTTTGTCACGGTTATTATTGGCACAGAAATGTGGAATGAGCAGCACTATGCTCAAGCACACAGAGACTTTCAAGCTAATACAGGAGCAAGAGGTTTAGTGCTTACAAATGCAAGAGAAATGGCACCCTCTCAACCAGTCATTCTTCTGAATGATCTGTATGAAATTAAGCAAAAGCCCTTTCAGCTTGATGGCACTTTGTTTCCAAAGAATCCAACTCCCATAGTTCACATCAACAAAAGTGCTGGGCCTGCTCTTATGAATTATGGAGATAAGGCACATCTGGGGACACTGGACTCTTCCCCCTTTGCCTGCAGCTTCAGCCATTTGTCCTTGTCACGTTCTGGAGGGCTCACCGTCTTGGCAAGAAGTGCAAACCGAGGTGCTGAGGCTGCTGGCTGGTCAGTGTGTGTTAGCCTCCTGCTTCATGGGATTCCAAAAAGTATTTTCCCTTCTTCAGAGCTGTCAGGCTGTGGTACCAATTAGTGATTTTGGAATAGTGGATTCTAATCCAGCTGAAGAAGAATATTGGAGTACTAAGTGCATGAACACTTAGCGCTGTCTACACAAGGCGGCTGGCTGAAGCATCAAGGTGGCATGGTGAGGCTGTATCTGCAATTCATCCTTTATGCTCTATCCCAAGGGAAGACTTTTGTATCTGAAATGTAGATAACCTGGCTGCAGGTGAACCAGATCTTGTGATGCAGTCAAAACATGTCTAGCAGATCAGAATTTTATGCTTATGAAATGGACTTGGACTGCCCTTTTTTAAACTGCAAAATGAACATTTCAAAAAAGAAGGATACATTCTTCTCTGGCGGCAGGATAGTAGCCTCTGTATTTTTGAACAGACCCTTTTAGCCAACAGCAGATCCTAAGGGACCAGTCAATTGGAACCAAAGATCTCTGTGGCAGTTTTAGCTATCTGAAAAGGCAAGGAGAGGAACTGGAGATTCTTTAGGGTCCACAAAAAATCTGTAGCTTCTAACTTTGTAAGAGACTCTTCCTTCAGGAATGCAGCTTTATGGCAGGGTGCAGGGTGCTCAGTGTCACCTGCTCTTATTTTGGGAGATGGGAAAGACTGCCATGAGTGGACAGTATCTCAGCCTCCAATTATATAATAGAAAATCTCTTGGAATGAGTTGTTACTAAATTGAGTCCAAAAACCTGCCACTACTTTTGATCGAGGAGGAGTAATGTGTTGCATAAGGTCTCATTCCAGGGAATCAAGGAACCATTTTTCCAATAGGACCTCAAAGCTTTTTCTTGTGTGTACACCTATTGCTCTGCTATTCTTCTTCCAAGAAAATACTTTTCTTAAGCACCTCCTTCTGACCTTCTTCATTTTGTAAGTCCAAGTCATCACCAGATAGCTTTGGGAAGCATCAGAGGATTCCAGGAACACAAGATGAGAGCAATGGTGTCAGAGCTGTGGGAATTCAGCCGAACATGCCTTCTGACAAAGCTACAACAGAAGATGAAAGGTAACCTGATACAAACAATTGCCAAAGTCTGTTTTCCAGGAACAGACGTTGTAGATTCATTGTAAGAAACATCATTGCTTCTTCAGTTGTCCAGAAAAGCTCTAGAACTAAGATCACTGAAAAGGAAAGCGAGTGTATTTTTTTCTGCTCTTGCATAAAAGGCCTTTGATTGAAGAAGTGAAAGACCTGCTGCAGAAGAGAAACTTGGGATCTGTGTCTTCCTCATTGTCAGCAGTTTTCAGTAGGACTTACTGCCTCATTTTTTTTCATAGAAAACATCCTCATAGAGGCATCTCAGAGCCCAGTAATTGGCAAAAGCTTCTTTTCATCTGGTCATTTTTATTGACTTTGGATGAGGTCACTTGATGCCTATTAGAAAGGAATGGGCAGAAAGATTTCACAAACTTGTACAGAAATACTTTGATGGTTTGTTGAACTCCAGGCTTGGTAGGGTAGTAGCTTCAGTCATCCAGATTCCACGTGTCTGGAACGAGGTGCTGGCTTTGGATCAAGGCAATTAAATCCAAGTGAGTTTCTTTAAAAAGTGGCTGCCCTGTGGCAAGAGAAATATATTTAATTGCTCTAAAATGATATTATGATAAAATACAAGCTCCTTTTATTTTTGAATTTCATAATATGCAATAAGGTATTTCTCCTTTCATGAAAAGCTGTTAGCTTCACACCTATAATTTTGGTAAATGTTAGCAGGACTACTTAAATGATCTTTCTAAGAGTAGAAATATTAATTAGGTATGATGCTGCCTTAGCACTTCTGCAGTATAGTATATGTGTAATGGATCTATAATTTACTTATCCAGTTATCACCAAACATAGTAATTTATTCTTTTTTAATAGCAGTGGTTTAATTAAGAAATTATTACATCAGGTTGGTTTTATTTGCACTTTCAGAAGTCCTCTGACTTCAGACAGTGTCTTTTAAAGTACCATACAAAATGTAAAACCAACGAGCAATGGAAGTCCATAGTCTCTTGATCTGTAAAGTTACACTTAGGAATGGTTATGCAATGGCCCCACTTTTATCCTCATTTCTACCTCAGATTTTTTATTGCCAGCATCATTCTCTCTCTCTCTCTTTCTCCCTCCCCTCCACTTCTCTAGCTTCTGCATGTGCTGTGTGTTTGGCTAAAAGCATAATGAAGGAAACCTGTTGATCTGCATGAAAGGATAGCAGCATTTACTGAAGTGCTACAATATGCTTCAAAACAACACAAAAACAACACAAAATTTAAGTGTTCCAAAGAGACAGACATGCACCTTTGTCACGTGTCAGAAGTCTTATTTAGCCTCATTGCATGGTATGGTGCCTTTTGTTAGGAAAGATCTGCAAAGCCTTGTGTCCATTTTTTCTCCTATGGCAAGAAGATGTGCCAGCTTTCTCATGCTGGCTCGAGAATGTGGCAACCTCTTTCACATTGTCCTCCTTTTAAACTGAGTTTCTTACTCTTTTACCTAAAATATTTCTCTCTAGATTTCTAACCAATGGGCCAGTTAACACGTTTTTGTAGTCAATTTATTCTGCTATTATAATGCAAAACTTTGTAGAAACAGTTTGCTAGATAGAAAATTAGAATTAATTTAATCAAGAATTGTAAAATTGTCGAACCAAAAAGGACTTCAGGCAATTCTTGGGCACCCCAGAATGCTTTAGTGTCAGTATTGCTTTTATAATTATGGAAATAATTCAATATAAAGAAAAATTCTAGGTGAATTTCCATGGACAGTGTCTGAAACTTGAATTGCATAGTGTTAGAGTGCTGTCTCTAAGGGTCTGTCTCTAGCACTGTTTGGAAGATCAGTGGAACAGCAGGAGGAGTGTTACACCATAAGAAACAAATAGATTTGAATTACCATAGGTATTGGTCAGATTATTAGGCAGGTTTTGTACTTTGATATTTTTTATGCCCTTGATTTTTAAAGCATGATGCCCAAACTTGATTAGAGTGACACAAAGTTTCCATCTTGTTACATCATTTAACTCCCACTTCATAAGTGAACATCTACCATTAATAGGAAAGCACAAGTTCAGTTGTGCAGAGTAACTTCTGGCACAGGACTTCCTTTTCCCTTGTTTCTTTCTGTTGTAAACATTTCTGTTGATGACATTAAATGGTTTTTTTTGTTGTTGTTGTTGTTTTTTTGTTTTTTTTTTTAATTTGTAAAATTTCATTCAACCCTTACAATCAGAGTGACATAATTCCAGTGAAAAAGTGTTTCAGGAGGTGGAAGACCATGACCAAGAAGAGTAGACCTGTGCCTTTGTTTTGTCTAAGATCACTGTCATGGAATAACCAGAGATTGCTCCTAGTCAATTAAGGCTATGCCCTGGATAGGGGAATCAGAATGACATAAATGTGAGCAGTTCCACTTTGTTCTCTTCTCTGCTTTCAAGCAGATGGAGAATTTGGTTCTTTACATCTGCCATGAATATACTGATCCATTCAACCAAAACTGCTACATTCAGATGAGATTGCCTGGCTTAACACCTTAGGAATCCCATAAGCTTTGTAGAGATGTTATTTGAAATTATTTTCCAACTTAACTCTGTTCATTAGCAGGAGTGATCAGGCTTTCATATTGTTTATTTATGGTCATCCTTTTAACTGACTTGCCAGATGTGTCCTTAATAAGGTCATCAGCCTGAAAACAAAGAAACTCCTCTTGAGTTA
>VWYK01056143.1:13757-25372 GCA_013399775.1 Semnornis frantzii | reverse complement strand
AAAAAACACAGTAAGATTAACAAGCTGAACTTAGTTCCCAGAACTGTAAGTACATTCAAGTGTATCAAATTAGAGTAGAAACTGTGATTGACTTCTGATTAAATTCTGAAGTTTGTTGGAGAAATAGCCTCCTGCAGGATGCCACCAACTTTTGTCTCTAGTTTTGCAGCACCAGAGCCTCACCTCTGAAAACGAGTGCTAAGGGAGATTTCCTCTCACTAGTGGCCAAGGGCTTGTAAGACAGTATCTTCTTTTTCCTTCACTGTAGGAATGGGCTTTATTTTCCATCTGTAAATAAAAAGTGTAGCTGAACTGTTGGGGAGAGGATGGGAAGATCAATGTTCTTGCTAAGAAACGAGAAAGTTACAAAGCTGTTGCAGAGCCCCCGTGAAGGACTTCAGAGGATGTGTGCAATTGACTGGTGTCGAAGCTGAAAGTAAAAAAGCAGTGGTCAGACAGTTGGTTTGCTCACCTAGAATCTTGGTAAACCCAAGTACAGTAGCCTATAACAGTCTTTTTACAAGCTCTCTCATCTTCGCAGTGCCAGATTTGATATGCAATTCTAACTACAGGGAGTGTGAAAGCTGCTGATCAATGCTGAAAATTGGTGATGAATATTAAACACTACAAACAAATCAGTTTGCATGCTTTTGCATTAATTTGGGCTGTGAATTTGCCCCACATGATGCTCGAGGAGGCAGAGAAAGATTAATATTAATGTCATCTTTTTCAGTATCTAATAGCAGGCAGAAGAAAGTAACAGGCACAACTAATCAATGAACTGGGATTTAATTATTATTGGAGTTCTACTTGCAGAAATCCATTCTGGGCAATATGCAGGCATGCCTTTTGTGCTAAGGGCTAAATATACTCATGCTAATAATATGTTCATAATAATTGCTTTGATTNAATATGCAGGCATGCCTTTTGTGCTAAGGGCTAAATATACTCATGCTAATAATATGTTCATAATAATTGCTTTGATTTTTGTAAAGATTTGTGGGTATTCATTAAACCATTTCAGTGTATGAAACCAAACAAAATAGATTTCTGTGATCACCGTGCTCTTAATGTTAACTTTTTGGATCTTTGTTTAAGGAAAAGTAGATTTAATTCTTAAAGTATAGTTAAATAAAGTAACAAAACAGGAAATGTGTCCTAAAGTATGTTTGTTTTAAGCCCTGTAAGAAAGTCTATTTAAGGAATCTTCTGTAAGGATGTAAGTTCTGAAATACCTATTTAGTGTAACAGTTGTAAAATATGTGAGGTAGTCAATCTTACTTTTGGCTTTTATATTCAGCCAGGTTACTTGCCAACATAAACAAAGACTTAAAGGCTTATTTTTCAGACATTTCAGACAGAATCCAGTGTAAACCTTTCACTTAATCCATAATACCCTAAATGTTAATTAAGTATTTCTGAAAGTAATAAATCAAAACTGTCATTTGTAAAGACGGCTTGATGGTATCTTCTACTTCACTCATTTTATTCTCATATGTTCGTCTCTTAAAACCAAAATATTTCCTTTTTTTAATGCAAAGTATAATCTACTGATCATTTCTTTAAAAATTTTGCACTCAGTATCTTCTTGTTTCAGTCAGAAGTCAAGTCTGTAGACCATTGCATTGTTCAATAACAGTAAATATTTTTTGCTGCTGAATCACTCATGAGGGCAGATTCAGCACATGGACTGTAGGTGCTGAGTGATCCAGCAAGTAGAGGGACAAAGTACTCCATGCCCTTAAGGACTGAAAAGAATTGCTTAGGTGATTTGCTGTCCACAGCCCTTCCTCATGAAAATATCCTCCTCAAAAGAAGTGAAGAAACATCTTAAACCTCTATCTCCAACTGGAATCTAACTTTCTTGCACAAGCAGTTCTGCAGTGGCCTTCTTCCCGGAGACAGAAGGTTCAGTAGCAGTGTTAAGGACCACCTAACAGGGAAACTGCAGCTAAGCTTTGCAGACTGACCCACTTCCCATATGGAATGGAAAGAAATCAAAGCTGGATAGTGATGTTCAAATGTCCCATCTGTTTGCATTCTTTGCTCCCTAACAGTAGTCTTTGCTGTACTTCCCCAGGGGCTCTTTGTTTTACTTGCAAGCTACCAAAGAGGTCCTTCAAGAATATTGAGAAGAGGTTTCAGTACTTGGCAGCTTTGGGATTTGTTTCATTGTCTTCACAGATGTTGTCTTGTTATGGCATCACATGTAAATGTGGCGGTCTTCATGTACTATATTCAGGTACCTTCAGGTAGAACTCAATGTAATGCATCCATTTTGGCATAGATAGCCTGCTCATCTGGGATGTTGGACAAGTGGACCAATGATATTTGTGCTTATAGTTGTTCTGCATGTCCACAGTGGCCCTTTGGTCAGATCATTTCAGAAAAAAATCCCCATGAAAGATGCATGGCATTGTTTGTTCAGTTGATGTTTCTTACTGTACTGAGAGGATGCTATTTGCTGATCTCCGCCTGTGTGAGTGACATTAGAACAAAGATGAAGTACTCCAGTAGTCTAGCTCTCCAGCAATAAATAGCTGTGGTGCTTCACTGTTCAGTCTGTAAATGATTCTGACTCCAGGGCTCATTCCCTGTTCCATACTTCATAGGCCTCAGTAGGAGCTTCTTCTTGTACTTTAAAGTTGTCTTCACTGCTTTCATCTGACTTGAAAAAAGCAGGGAGAAACGTTCATGTTCATAGAAGGATCAGCAATCTTTCCAGTGTCGTCTCCTGCCACCATTTTACAGCTACTGAGTGCTAGAGTAAACCACAAAGATGCCTTTCCTACAATAAATATGGAGCGAGGGGCCATGTCAAGCAAAAGCCCTTGATCTAACTAAGCACAGCACAAGTCCCTGGGTCAGAACTTGGAACTCAGCTTCCTGTTCTTGCACTGAGGACTTGTCTGATCTAATAATCAGAATTGAAACGGCCTGGCCTTTTCAGGGAGGGAGGACCCCAAGTATTTGTGGCTTGCATTGATTTTGCCAGGTGCTGTGGCTGCTTGGCTGCACTAGCTGCTGTAGTTGCTTCATGAGGTTCCCTCATTTCACACTAGGCAGGATGAAGTTCTGGATACACGATATGGTGGCTAACGATCTATCTGTTCAGGACCCTACTATTCTCAGCATGCATTTTCTGAAGTGTACCAGAGTAATTTTCCACATTACAGCAACAGACCTTCCTTCCGAGAAGACTTCGCAGTTCCCTCGGCGTGGCTGCGCTGCTGCGAAACCATCAGGCAGTAGAGGGAGCACAAGTTAAGAATCCCTTTCCCAGCGCCATGGGACAGCAGCAGGAATTGTATGTAAAACGCCTAACAGAAATGGAAGAAATAGGAGGGCGAAAGCCATGTTGGTTAGTAGTGTGCTGGAACTGGATGAAAGATCTGAAGGGAACAGGTTAAATGCCTGAGTATTAGGAAATCGAGAGCTAAATATGGCATCTTAATAGGGAATGTGGCAAGAGGCCAAATCTGTTTATTCACAAATCTGAACCTGCTTCCAATATTGGAGCTTGAACAGGATTAAAAACCAGGAGGAGATGTTTTTCAGTTCTGTTTTTGACAGCAATGCACTCTTTGAAGTGATGACATTTCAGCATTGTGGCATTCAAACCCAAATTCTCATCTTGTGGGACATTATGATCCTTTATGGTTGTTTCTTGAGTCTATCTGAGTTAGCATTTGATAACTACGCTCTACAAAATAGTTTGTGTGCAGCTGCGAAATGCACTTAGGTGATCGTTGCTCTCTGGAAATAAAACACAACACTCTGACAACTGATGTTCATATCAAGTGGAGTGTGTGAAGTTACCTTCTACTCCTGGTTCAAAAAGGTGTAATTTTCTTATGCTCCAAATTAGGCATGTTTGCATTATGCAGTACCAGTGCTAGGATGAGTTGCAAAATATAAGTTTTCTTAGGAATCAGCTGCATTAATGATGTTGTTATAACTGAGAATATAAATGAGTGACTTTTGTATAACAAACTTTCCAATGTAAAAGCCAAAGTCTATTGGCTAGAAACACTCAGAAAATTTTACCATAAAAATTTACAACAATTGAGGGTTAGATATGACATTTAGAGAAACTATAGGGCAAGATGCATGAATCTACTGCTTTTTTTCCATCACCTTTTTCCAAGAGGAATGACTTGAGCTGAAGTTAACTTTTTACAACTTAAGAAGATTATATGGTTCATATAAAAATAATTCAAAATGCATAATTTTAAAAAGTTTTTTTTAATGAGAAAACTTCAAAGAGGTTCATTTTCGAGTAGGATTCAAGTAATGTAGGTAAGATAGTTAAATATTCCCTCGCTGAAATGCAGTTTGAAAAACAGACATTCATGGCACCTATACAAGTATTTCTATAGATCCTTATCTGTAAGAACAGCAACATATTTCTTTTTTTAATTAAAGATCATTATAATTGCTAATGTATGATTGTTTGGGGGCATATACGAGTCAAACTGTGGTTTTGAGAATGCAGTTTTTGAGAACACCTTAACCTTCACCAAATCCTTTGCCCTGTGTTGTAATGTCTGTGCTGAATTAAAATGTATGCCCATGTAGGAGATGCCCTATGTACTTGCCAAGGAGAGGAGCACCTCCAAGAGGGCATATGAGAAAACAGGGAATCTTTCAGAATAACTCAGGAACAGTTTTGTGCAGCAGTGACCATTTTGCAGAGAAGCTGATAAGCAATTTTGGGAGGGAATGGAACAACCTTTGAAACCAAAGCCAAGGGGCAGAAGAGGTGTTCAAATTATTTGGGGAAGAGACACTTTCTTGCAAAGAAGCAAAACTTTCTCGAGAGAACAGAGGAAGACTCATTGCTGCTAGAAATGGCATAATCAGGCCAAGAGGTGCATTCAAGATTGTTTGTTCCTTGCTTGTGTGTTGTCATCTCTATATTGGGTTTTGGGTTTTTTTGAGTGGTTTTGGTTTTTTGTAAGTCTAAGGTGCTAAGTCTATATTGCTTTCTTTCATAGTCCTTTCAGGATACTACTGGAAAAACAGAGTTTCTCACAGCCAGCAAATGCCTAGGGTAATGTACTGAAGGAACTGTCTCCAGAAAATTGTTCCGTGCGAGTTGATGTGTCCAGATAGTGGCTTACACCATGGAGTGCTCTTCAGCTTGGGTCTTCAAAGCTAGTGATTCATTCATGATGTATATCTGTCTAGACATGAGAACTTGATGCAATAAAAAGGTTTCTTACTGAGGTATGAAGACACTGTAACAATTACATAATTGTTACTAGGCCAGGAGGTCTCAAGTCATCGTAGATTATTACTGGCACGTCTTGTCCCATCTTTTTCCCTGCCTGCAGACCAGTTTTGAGTGTTTGATCCAGCCAGTGAAAGTATGTGCTTCTACCACCTCCCATTTGAGTAGTTTGTTCATCCTTACAGATTTGACATTGATGCTGCTATAAAGAGACCTTCCATAGGACACTCTTTGGGACAGTGACATCCTACGGTTCATTTTCTTAGCCAGTGAAAGTACTGTTTCCATGTTTCATATTCTCCCAGTGTAATCTCAAATTGAGCTCTCTGCTAATGGGTATTCCTTTATTCATCCTTGGGCAAGGAGCTTCTTAGCCTTTTAAACTTTACTCTTAAACAGTACTAAGCATGTGTATCTCACTGAAAGTTAACCTTCTTGCAAATCTCTGCTGCACAGTTGTAAATCTTGTACATTGTGTGTCACTGTGGACACCAGCTCTTCATGCCTTCTCTCTGATTAACTTGGCCAATGTGAGCTGATCCGTTCCCTTTCATAGAGAGTCTGAAGTCCATTCTTTCCAGTCCCCTTTCTTCCCTCCAAGATAGAATTAACTATTCTTCTTTCTAGGCTGAAAGCTGGGAGATGGTCAGTGCTGGTAACCCTGCTTCTGCTATGTGGCCATCATCATTCAGCTGAGTATAGTGTCTCTCCAGCAGCATGACTGTTTTGATCCTTCTTGTAGGGTGTGATACCAAATACATGTTAACAAACCTTATCGCCAAAGTGATGTTCACAGACTAAAACAGGGTTATGATTTTCATGGAGAGTTATTTTTGGTGTGTCACAATTGCTGTGGTCCCTTTTGCCTGCCAGAACCATGAATTTATAAACTTCCTCACTAGTATCCTCACTCAAGGAAAGCAAACCCAGGAAGCTTAAACTCCATTTTTCTTTCAAATGAATATTAATGGCAAATGTTATGAGGTACTTGCTCAGCTCTCTAATAATACACATGTCCATTCATGAGATGGTGCAGATAGAACAGAGGATTAGGAATACAGGACTGAAGACTAAATTAAAAAAGGCAGCACAGGAACTTTAGACCCCAAAATATCCTCTGAAAGTTTGGGTTTATTTCATGCTGACAGCCAGGATTCTCCTTACAGCACCACAATATTCGTAATAAAGAAATAAATTAAGTCCACCCTTCCTGTATGCTTCACAACACATAGCACTGTGCATGCTCAGCATGTGTGTAGTTTTGATAAAGAGACGTTATTGAGCCTGAAATAATTTTAAACAAAACAAATAATGTGGCTGCCCAGCACTTCCTCTGGAAGTAGTTCCTCAGACAAATCATCCTTAATTCTCACATGTATGGAGTTGGTATATATATCCCTCAGTAACACCAACTCGTAGAAAGAATTTTTCAGAATAAATGTACAGCTGTGTATTTTATATATAGGGTGTGAAATGCAGCCATGCAGGAGGGCCCTGCCTCCAGCCTGGGATTGCCAGTGCCAGAAGGAACTCAGCACCTTCCAAATGCCCTGCAGCACAAGTCAAGCAATGAGGAGCAGGTGTCTCTGTGTCACCACCCCAGGGATGCCGGCTGAGGGCAGGGTGCATTAGTGATCACTCTTCCTGTTTATGGGGCAGCAGAGAAGCTGCAGCTTAAAGGAGGCAGCAGTGGTGACATCAGGGTAAATGCTGTTGAATCTCTAGCCCCTTGTAGTATCCCCGTATCCTTGGCTGATCAGAGAGCAAAGTGACTTTCCAGCAAAGCCCTCCTGCTGACACAGCTATGATGCCCCTGAGCAGAGTCGAGAGGGGCTCTCCAAACCCAGCACTGTCTTCCTTATTCACATCGGGCTTCCAGGGAGCTCAGTTGCTCGGGACTGACACCTGGGAAGCTGGCAGCAGCTTCCAGGACTGGTTCAGGTCCCCAGGGTTGGGTGTGCTCCTTGACTCTGGGAACCGGGGGCTCAACCATGCCGCTTGCTCTCTGTTTATGTAGTGTAGACTAAGTTGTAAAAAGCCAGTTGCTTCAGGAGCAAATAGGTCACTCTTACACGAGAGAGGTTGCACAGAGCAATGGAAAAACAAATTTGGTCTTGTAACACCAGAGAGCATAAAGCAAACCTGGAGGTGACCTGCAAAAGAACACAGCACCGGGTTTCTGCCCTGTTTGGTGCTTTATGGTGTACAAAGAAAGACTGAGAAGTGTGCAGTCTTTCCCCCCCCCCCTTCTATTTTCAAACTAAAAAGTATCTTTGTCTGGCTCTGAATGTAGTGAGCATGCTGATTCCATCTTTCTCTGGTTTTGCTGGAGGGCTGGTGGGAGAAAGACTCAACAGAGTGCTAGCAGCATTTTCAGTGTTTTCATCTAAGAAAAACAGTGTTAAATCTTGAACAGAGCCTATTTTTTTCATCTGATGCTGCTGAGAATGTCTGAGTTAAAGAGGTGTTAAGAAAAGGAAGGCAGACTATTGAAAAAACCCACTTCATTTTTGAATAATTATTTTATGAAACATGTAGCAGAAGGGCTTAAAGGTCACCAGTCAGATCAGAGCCCCTCAGTCCTCAATACTGTGTAGATATGCGAGAAATAAATGGCTTACAACCTATATGAGAAAGGCTGATAAAAGATAGTTGGAAAAAGAGGCACAGAGAGGGGAAGCAGCTTGTCCAAGGTCATGCACAGATCAGTGGCTGTGCTGGATCAAACCATCAGCAGTAGATCTAATCTCCTGGATCCTGGTCCACTCTTGTTCATTTCTTCTCACAGAACCACAGAAGGTTGGGACCTAGGAGGAACCTCAAAAACTTATAGAGTCCAACCTCCCTGCCAGAGCAGGATCGCCTAGGGCAGATCGCAATCGAATGCGTCCAAGTGGGTTTTGAGTATCTCCAGAGAGGGAGACTCCACAACCCTTTCTGGGCAGCCTGTTTCAATGTTCTGTCACCCTCACTGTTAAAAAATGTTTCCTCATGTTTCTGTGGAGCTTCCTATGCCTCAACTTCCATTGCCCCTTGTTCTGTCATTGGACATCACTGAGCAGATGCCTCTTGGTACTCGCCCTTTATGTATTGAGGTCACCCCTCAGTCTCCTCCCGTCCAAGCTAAAGAGCCCCAGCTCCCTGAGTCTCTCCTCATAAGGAAGATGTTCCATTCCCTTAATCATTTTTGTGGCTCTGCACTGGACTCTTTCAAGCAGTTCCCTGAGGTCCTTCTTGAGTTGAGGGGCCCAGAACTGGACACATTATTCTAGATGTGGCCTCACCAGGCCAGAGCAGAGGGGGAGGAGAACATCTCTTGAAGTACTAACCACACCCTTTCTAGTACACCCCAGAATGGTATTGGCCTTGGCCACAAGAGCACATTGCTGGCTCATGGTCAACCTCCACTGATATTTTGTGAGCATTCTGTCAGGCCCGAGAATCCACCTGGGCTGATTCCTTAGGACGAGATAATCTTTCACCTCTGCTGATTTTAATGTTGGCAGAGGCAAAATCCAAGTATTGGACCACAGGTTCTGACCCAACCTGGGCTGGAGCTGGGTCCAGACCCCAGTTCCTGCCTAGTGCCCACAGTGCTGGCAATGGATGCCTTTCCTGGCTTTGTCTGAGATAAAGCAACAAGATCTGTGCACGCACTTGGAGATAATTGACTAGCTTATATGCATTTCTAAAACTTAAGACATAAAAAAAAAACCAACTCCACCAAAAAGACTTATTTGGAACACTGGGGAAGGGGTCTACATTCTGCAGCTGCCCTACGGTGTGTGTGGCAATCTAACTTAACATCAAGGTACTTAAGAAACAATGTTGTTAGTTTGCCAGACAGACATATTCCAGGAAAAAATGGATACAAAAGACCCCTATTCTATAGTTGTGGCTGTATGAAATTTTAGGATCTATGCTTAACGCTTTTTCATCTGAAGAAAAAGGTAGGAGCAAATACTCTTTCTGAAAGGGAAT
This sequence comes from Semnornis frantzii, assembly GCA_013399775.1. Taxonomy (NCBI): domain Eukaryota; kingdom Metazoa; phylum Chordata; class Aves; order Piciformes; family Ramphastidae; genus Semnornis; species Semnornis frantzii. The sequence goes on along the minus strand of VWYK01056143.1, from coordinate 16,158 downwards.
GCTTTTAGGCCTTTTAGCAGTGTAGACACAGAAGGAAAATCACAGTTCTGTTTTCCTTGTAGATTATCCCTAATAATGGCTCCTGGTATTGAGAGTATTGTGGTTTGCTAGCACTAAAATGTAAAGTTATTTTGAGCACGAAAGCCTGAACATCGTTCTATTTAAAACAATGTAAAAGAAGGAGAGGAATGTTTACAGCACATGAAAACCTGTGTGACAACTTAGCAAGAACTATTTTAACAATCTTCTTATTCTCCTTCCTGTTCTGCACCATAAAATGAGAATGCAGTGTCAGTAATAAATAACATTAGTACAGAGGGACAGCAGCTCCCCGTGCTGCTGGAGAGCAGGCTGGGTCAGGCAGAGCCATGCTCAGCCCCAGCTCCCACCCTGCTCCACTGGAAACCACAGCCGGTGCTGGGCTGCTTGGCTGCCTGGTGTGCTGGGGAGGTGAAGCCAGGAGAAGCTACTGCTTCTCTGCTGACCTCGGCAGAAGGCTTGAGGGTTTCATGCTTCTTTGCAGGAGCTGACTATAACCTAAGAGTTAGAAAACACAGCCTCTGCTACTACTGCCTCTGTGAGTTTTGTGACCCAAATGTAACAAGGATTAAAGCAGAAGAATTCTTTGTACAAAAGTTTGCAGTTGGGGGTAGGTCTGAGTGAATGTTGACAAATATTGAAATTAAATCTGAGAAAAGACTTGTTCCAGTTTTTGTTTGTAATCGGCATTCCATATGTATTATGTGTGGGGCTCGGATGCGCTGCTGCTTCGCTTACATAAGAGGGTTTTTTAATAAAGTGCAGTGGAGAATGCATGAGTATTGAGAAAGAGTATCGGGGGGAAAAAATGCAAGAAGGTAAGAAAAGCTGCTAGGTGAAAAGCTCTTATTCAGTGTGTAATTTCCATAATTCCATGAGTTCCTTAAAGTGTCTTTTGACATTTCTGAGGAAAAGCCTCAAAGTGAAAGGAGGCAGGCAAGCTTGCTTTTTTTTTTTTAAAATCTTTGGTTTAAAGGAACGTCTTGAGTAATTCTATTAGTGGACTTTGGGCTTGTTTTTATTTAAAAACCAAACAAAAATCCCTCTGAAGTTTATAATTTCTGTATGGAAAAATTCTTCTTTGCCAGAAAGGGAAGTATCTCCTTTTCACTCTGTTTGTTTTGGAGTATCTCTATCTTAGTGTTTTGGGTTTGTTCTTTATTGAATATGTTAGTGGTGCATTAATTTCTTTCTGACAGTATTTGTTTCATTGCATTTGGATAGGCTTGCTCTCGCCTATATGACAGACAAGTCTGTTCATTTTACTTGATGACCCTGCTTTGCCTTCTCTGGGTTTTATTGATGATGGATTCATTTCCTACCTTGTTTACCTTTTAAAGTGATTTTTATTCTACCCACCATGAAGGAAACAGCTGAAAGAAACCCCATGTTGGATTCTTGCTCCAGTCTCAATCCGTTGGCATTGCTTTTCCTTTTTCAATTATTGTTTGGCTTTAATTTGTTTGTTTCTCCTTTAAACGGGCTTGAGATTACTCAAGGGTTCCTTGTGCAGTAGGTCAAAGGGTAACTTGGAGACTTTGAAACCGTCTCCCTTTTTATCACCAAGTTTCGTCCTTCTGAGAGTCCAAAGGATTTCACCGGATGATAGCTCGTGGAGGATGCCTCCATCTAAGGAAAGGGTGAGAAGCAGACCTGAGTCATTGCAAGAGGCCGTAGGAGCCTTCATAGTGTTCAAAGCCAATTAAAAAAAAAACTTGCTGATCTAAGTCTAAATCAGAACCTTGATTATTCCTTATCTGTAACTAATTAAAAGACTAAGTTTAGCGGGGATTAAATACACTGAGATCGATACTTTTGATATGCAACTACCTGTCATTTCTATGGCTTTAGATGAAGGCCCACAGTGCTGCATTTTTAAAGGTAAAAATTTTAACAGGGTTCAAATGAGAGAGGTATCAATACACAAAAATACACCCTGTGTGCTGTAACAAATGTCCTTTAATGAAAGTTTCAATCTGTCCTAGAGGTAATCCCTACTTTTAGAAGAGAGATCCCTACTCTTTGAACTGTTCAGCCATGGCACTGCGAATTTGTAGGACAGCAAAATGACACATTGGGTGATATGAGCTTCTTCATAGCTACTTCTTATTTCTGTGTAAGATTTTAATCTTCAAAGGTGCTACACTCAGCGGAACCTTATTCTGCACCTTTCTAATGTGAGTGCACTCGCTGTTTATTTTTGTCCTGGTACTTTACTTTAAATCCTTTGAAAACTTCAGCAGGAAAAGAAAAAAGGCGCCTCTAATATTTCTTACAAAGATAATAAATTTCAAGTGAAGCACAGCATTGAGAAGAATGATTTTTTTTTTTTTTTTTCTGAAGAAATCAAAGAATAGACATT
>VWYK01056131.1:2534-14518 GCA_013399775.1 Semnornis frantzii | reverse complement strand
CTGAGTGGCGTTTGGGTCCTGGCTGGCTGCCGGGACCTGTGTGGAAGCAGTGGGTGTCGTGTGCATCCGCCGCTTAAAGCGAGGGAGGCCGCGGTGTGGTGAGCGGGGCCGTGCCTCGGCGCTGGTGTTACTCCGTGGTAGGTGTTAAGGAGCTTTCCTCCCCGCCCCCCCCCCCCCCCCCCACTCCCCCCGGCACCCCNGCTCCTAATCCCCGGGAGTCTCTGGCCGAAGCCGCCCATTGCCAGCCGAGGTTCTGAAAGCGAGGTGGGGCTGGAGGAGCCGCGGCTCGACCGGGCACCGTATGGTGTGCAACACTGACCCCTATTGCCTACCGCGGATCGGAACTTCTGCTGGAGCCACGCTGACCGCAGGTACCTTGGTGGTCCCTCTGGACAGAGTTCGGCCCTGTGAAAGGACTCTCCATGTGGTTGGGAGCTTGCTTCCCAGCAAAAGCCCTTTCCGTGGGCTGTGTCTTGCAGCTGCAGCGATTTATTGCTAACTAAACATGCTCCTATAGCTGTGCTTCAGATCGTTTGCTTATCAGCTTGAGCAGACCCGGAGGACTAAATCCCGTTTTCAGAGTCACAAGAGTGGTGGGGGTTGGAAAGCACCTCCGAAGATCAGCTAGTCCAAACCTTGTGCTAGGACAGGATTACCTATAGTAAATCACACAGGAACACATCCATGGGAGTTTGGAATGCCTGCAGAGATGGAGGTGAGGAGGATTTCTCATGTCCCACTCTCAGTCACAGGCACACAGACACAATCTGCATGCATTTGCAAGCCTACATACAACCCTTGAGCGTGCATGGGAGTAGGGATTAGGGATGGATGCACACAGCCACTCTCAGGTATGAGGAAAGGTTATCAAACGTCTGCTTAGAAAATGCCTTCAGCCATGCGAGCCCTTCTTGTCCTGATACAAACTCAGCCTCTGTGCAAAGTCAGGATTTAGAAGTGGTGCTGTGAGTTGAATGCAGAATGCTTCAGTTTGAGCATTTAATAGAAAAAGGATTTGCACTGTGGTACAGGAAAGGCAGTCAGTACCTATCTCCTAAAGGAAAGCAGGGAAGAGATTGGGGAAACTTCACTGTGTGATGGGGAGGTAAGAGGCCCCTGCTTTGTCATCTTGCCTCTTCTGCACCTACAGTTGCTTCTCTCATGATTTGACTGGTCTACATTCTCAGCTACACACAGTGCAGAGTGCCTGAAGTTGAATTTCTGGAACTCCACCCAAAACCAGGAACCAAAACTATAAAGATACTGTGGCTTGCCGCTTCTGCTTATCAGCAAACAACATGGCTGTGGTCAGATTAACGCACAAACAGGCCTTGGCACAACGTCCTAGAGGGGAGAAAGCAGGGATGAGGCTCGGTGATGTTGCTGGGCCTGGAGCACCTTGCTGACATGGGTGGCATGCCCACAGATGCACACAGACAAGCACAGGTCCAGCAGCCTGCAGGATGGGCTGCTGGGTCACTTCTGCAAGCTGCTGTCTTGGCCGTCACCTCTCCCTTACAGTACTTCCAGCGTGCAGCCTCAGATCTTCCTTTCCATGTTCCCCACCGTGTTCACTTTGCAGTTTTTACCTCATCTTGCTTCTCAACTTTCGCTTCCTGCCTGTATTCTTGGCACCATTCCTTCCATGGCTTTCCCCCTGGCCTCTCCATGTGACATCCTTTATCCCATGTATGAAATTCATCTCACATCCTCTCTTTTCCATGTGTCCCATTCTGCCCTACATGTCTCTCTGTATGTTTTCCCCATTAAATATAGTGTGAAACTCTTCATCCCAGCTCTTCTTGCCCTTCAGATCCTGATGCTGAGATTCCCTTAGCTTCTAGTGTGCAGCTGCTTTGCTCAAGACCTGAGTGCCTTAGCAGTCTCACTTAACTCTTCCTTGTATCTTCTGCTCCTCCATCTGATTTGTGCCACTCCACATTTCATCTGCTGGGTGAATTTGCACGTTTTTCTCTGCTCCCAGCTCCCATCTGTGTTTTTCCCTTTGTGACAAACGTCGAATATAGTCTTTGGACTGCAGATGTGAGTCCCCTTTTCAGTATCTTCTGCAATCTTTGCCTCGAGATGCTTTGCCAAGTCAGCAGAATACGTTCTGTCATTTTCAGACTCTTACGTCCTTGGGCAGAATGAGGGACGTGCAGAATCCAAATTGTTGTGGTTGAAAAAGAGCCTTAAGATCACTGAGTCCAACCATACTCTGACTCTACCAGTCCTGGTGCTAAACCATGTCCTTCAGCACAGTATCTCTGCCTCTTTTAAACACTTCCAGGGATGGGGGATTCAACAATCTTCCAGTGCTGAGAACGCTTTCAGTGCCAGTGTTTGAGAACCCTTTCAGTCAAGAAGTTTCTTCTAATAGCCAAATTAAACATCTCCTGGTGCAGTTGAAGGTCATTTCCTCTCACCCTGTCACTTGTTAGTAGGTAGGAGAGATCAGTCTCCACCTTGCTCCAGCCTCCTTTCAGGGCGTTGTGGAGTCATAGAATGGTAAGGTTGGAAGGGACCTCAAAGATCATCTAGTTCCAACTAGGCAGAGACACCTCCCACTAGTACAGGTCACTCAAGGCCTCATCCAGCCTGGCCTTGAACACCTCCAGGGAGGGAGCAGCCACAACCTCCCTGCGCAACCTGTGCCAGTGTCTCACCACCCTCACTGCAAACAACTTCCTCCTAACATCCACTTTCAGTCTCCCCTCTGCCACTTCAAACCCATTGCGCCTTGTCCTGGCATTCCAAGACCTTGTCAATAGTCCCTCCTGTAGGCCCCCTTCAGATCCTGGAAGGCTACTCTAAGGTCTCCTGGAAGCCTTCTCCAGGCTGAAGACCCCCAAATCTCATAGCCTTGAGAGCAAGGAGTGGAGAGCAAGGAGGTTTCCCCTCAGCCCTGTTTTCTGCAGAAGTTATGTGGTACACCTCTGTTGAGGAGCACAGGCACTGTGCCTGCAGCTCTGCAGCCCAGCCAGCCACACAAATGTCACATTCTCTCTACAATAAGTTACATTTCTGTGCTGTGCTTGTGTTCCTGCAGGTGTGTGCATGCGTTTGGGTGCAGGACGTGGGTTTGTGTAGGGTGATGTTGTCTCTGTTAATGCATTTAGTTCCATGTAGAAAGTATGGTACTTCTCTGCTGAGGCATGTGTTAGGCTGCCAGATGTGAGCAAGTGCTTCATATATGGCTGAGTTTTCATGCATGATGCATATTTCACTGCCCCTGGCCTATGCAGCATGCCCCTAGAAGCAAGCACTTAGGCATTTTGCTTCCATACCTTGCTGGTCTTGTCACTGTTTTCCGATGGGGAAGGGAGGAGTGGCCTATGCACTGGACTCTCCTTACCCAAACCAGCAACAGTTTGGAGCAGACTCCAAAGGAGGTAAAAGCCTGAGCCATAGCTGGGCCAAGAACTCACAGAATCACAGAATGTTAGGAGCTGGAAGGGACCTCCAAAGATCATCCAGTCCAACCACCCTGCCAGAGCAGGATCACCTATAGTAGTCACACAGGAACCCATCCAGGCAGGTTTGGAATGTCCCCAGAAAAGAAACAAAGGAGCAGGGTAAACAAAGGCAGTTATGGGTACAAGGAGCCTTGCGCACGTCTCCCATTGCACGCGCTGTGAACCAGCCACTTTCTGTCATCAGTGTGACAGCCCGAGCCCAAGCAAGCCTTGGAGCTCTCCCTGCCAGGCAGTGTGGCTGCTCAGTGGTCATCTCCAGCAGCAAGATCTTTTACCACTGGCAGATTGCTGGATGAGCCAAATTTGAGTTGCCCCCGAAGAGCAGCTGGGCTGCACATCCAGCAGCTCCCCCCCCTGGAGCAGGGAGGCTGCTCAGTGTTGAGCTGAGGCATTTAGCTTAAATAAGTGAAGTTTTAACTAGAATGAATCACTTGGAGGTGTAATGTGGAGTGCTGTTGAGTACTGTTTGCTTAGCTGTACTTGGCATGTGTAGCTGGACTTGCTGCAGCCTAAGGCCTGAAAGCTGTGAACTTTCACTTACATTTACTGCTCATGAACCTGGCCTGAGCAAAACAGGGCCCCCAGAACCTGCTGCCTAAAGCAGAATGTAGGGAGGCTTCAAAGCTCTACCATCAACAGCAGTTGCAACCTGACGGTGCCCTGGCCAGAAACAGTGAAGTAGTTCAATAGGGAGTCAAACCAAACTTAATTTTCTGGACTCAATGAGGAACAAGAAGACTTCAGTCCCAAATATTATTATAGAACCCAGGTGTCATGTGAGGGGCCAGGGTAGCATTGCCCAGAGATTTCTGTGCTCAGCTGGGAAGCCTTTCCAGAGGCTCCCTGTGTGAGGCCACCCTGCTGCTGTGGCACTCTGCCATATCTCATTCTCCATGCAAATCATTCCAAATCACCTCTAACTTCCTCCATGTAGTCAGCAATAGTGACCCTTGTCATCCAACTCTACATCACACTTCTACAAAGTCTCTAAGTCAGCTGAAAAACTCATCCTCAGCACAGGGAGGGTCTGGGGTTTCTTTTTCTGTGGGAGGCTGAACAGACTGAGCCATTTTGTCAGCAAAAGCAGAAGACAAGACTGTGTATTTTAAAAGAATAATTGTGAAATGACTCCTAACTAACTACAAGAAAGACTTTGGGGTGCTAGAGCTGTGTCCAGAGAAGGGCAACAAAGCTGCCGAAGGGTCTGGGGAACAGGTCTGCTGAGAAGCATGTGAGGGAACTGGGCTTGTTCAGCCTGGAGAAAAGGAGGCTGAGAGGAGACTTCTCCCTCTCTACAACTCCCTGAAAGCAGGTTGTAGGGAGGTGGGTGTTGGACTGCTCCCTAGAAGCAAGTGAGAGAGGAGGAGAGGAAATGGCCTCAAATTGCACGAGGGGAAGTGTAGGTTGGCTATTTGAAGAAACTGACTGGGAGGGTTCTCAAACACTGGAACAGGCTTCCCAAACAGGTTGCTGAATCCCCATGAATCCCCATGGAGCTGTTTAAAGAGGCAGAGATGTGGTGCTGAGGGACATGGTTTTAGCAGCAGACTTGGTAGAGTTAGAGGATGGTTGGGCTCAACGACCTCAAAGGGCTTTTCCAACCAAAATTACTGTATCATTCTGTAAGTGGTTCCAAAACTCTTCCAAACTGTTTGCTGAACAACAGAAAAGCAGAATGTTGTGTATTTGCATTAACTTTCTTAGATTTCTATACAGACAAGAAGATTATCTGTCCTTAGAGTGAAACTAGCCAAATCTCAGAGTGCAGACAGAAGGTGTCTGAATTCCTTTAGCTATTTTGTTCATGCTGCTCATCTTTCTGTCCTGTGGCAATGAAAAGTCCTGGCATATAATCAATTTTGTTGTTCTTTCATGATGCTGTATGCTGAGGTCAAGAGGACCCATGCAGTCTGGAGGAGAAGGCCTTGGGGGTGTCAGTTGATGACAAACTCACCATGAGGCAGCAATGGTCACTGGCAGCCCAGCAGGCAGCTGTGTGCTGGCTGCATCCAAAGCAGAGAGAGCAGCAGCACAGGGAGGGGATTCTGCCCCTCTGCTCTGCTCTGCTGAGAGCTCACCTGCAGCACTGCCTCCAGTTCTGGTGGCCTCAGCATGAGGGACATGGAGCTGCTGGAGAGGGTCCAGAGGAGGCCACCAAGATGATCAGAGGAATGGAGAACCTCCCCTATGGGGACAGGATGAGAGAGTTGGATTGAAACTCAAAGAGGGCAGATTTAGACTGGAGATCAGGAAAATAAATCTTTGGAGTGAAGGTGGTGAGGCACTGGCACAGGTTGCCCAGGGAGGTCATGGATGCCTCCTTCCTGGAGGTGTTCAAGGCCAGGCTGGATGAGTCCTTGAGTGACCTGTTGTAGTGGAAGGCGCCCCTGCCCATGGCTGGGGGCTGGAACTAGATGATCTTCAATGTCCCTTCCAACCCAAACCATTCTATGAAGCTATGAATTGAACCACTCTCAGCTTTGCACTGGAGATAGCTTCCTGAGAGGTAACAAATAAGCATGTGGAGGGCTGGGAAACAGGGCAGGTAATGCCACGAGAGGAAGCAGGAAGAGTGAAGGGAGTGATGAATGGTAACACAGCCTGTCAAAAGACTGGAGAGAGGAGGGATGTGTTCAGTCCTGATTTCTGTGCCTCTCTTTGCTAGCATGGCACAGCTGGAGGTGGTTGCTGCTCAGTGTGGCAGACATTCCTGCTGCCAGGAGCAAAAAGCACTCCGCAAGTAATCGCCGCTGTGCGACGCAAGCTGCAGCCTCCCCGAGCTGACTCCAGCCTCCCAAATGTGAATTGCCTCCTCTGAGGATCACATCAGAGCTGGCCTTCACTCAGGCCAGAGTTGCTTGGTGGATGATGGTTACGTAAGAGGCACAGATGAAGGGAACCAATGTGGACAATGGCTGTGGGTAGCTCTGACTTCTGTTAATGATGATTTCTTTGTCTTTGCAGGCATCCACGGGGGCCCTGGAACATTTCAACGCCTTCAGAAGCTGTTTCTGTTCTCTGGCCAAAACAATTGGTTCCTGGTGATGCCATAACATTTGGTTATATAAGGAAACCCTCTAAGAGTCCAGTTTAAGTTCTAGAAGACAGGGATTTTTTTTTTAAATACAAAGTTATGCAAGTTTGGGTGCAAGGAGACTCGTGGCTCGGGTCTTGCACACCAACAAGACAATGTTTCAGCTTTTTCATGTCTAAACACATGCAGATTTCCTGGATTACTCATGCATGGGACCCAGTGCACCATCAGCAAGTTTGCAGATGACACCAAGCTGAGTGGTGCTGTCCATATGCCAGAGGGATGGGATGTCATCCAGGAGGACCTCAACAAGCTGGACAGGTGGGCCCAGGTGAACCTCAACAAGACTAAGTCCTGCACCTGGCTTGGAACAATCCTGGATATCAGACCAGGCTGGGGGATGGAGTGATAGAAAACAACCCTGCAGAAAAGGACTTGGGGGTGCTGGTGGATGAAAAGCTGGAGGTGAGCCAGCAATGGGCACTTGCAGCCCAGAAGGCCAATGGCAGCCTGGGCTGCATCAAAAGCAGCATGGCCAGAGATGGAGAGAGGAGATTCTGCCTCTCTGCTCTGGGGAGACCTCATCTGCACTGCTGTGTCCAGCTCTGGAGCCCTCAGCACAGCAAGGACATGGACCTGATGGAATAGGTCCAGAGGAGGGCCACAAAGATGATCAGGGGCCTTCACCATCTAAGCCATGCAAACATTCTATATTCCTATAATTTCCTGAGGTCTTACATCATGTTCTTTAGTTGAAGCTCAGTACTGAGTTTACAGTTTGCTGGGATTTCACAACTTGTTTTCATCCTTTATGACACCTGAGGATGGCCTGACCCAGCCTGGCTTGCTTCCTCTTCAAGGTAGCAAAGCAACCCCCATCCACTGTGTGTGGCCAGAACATCAGCGTCCTGTCCCTGCCCAGCCCCTTCCTGTCAGCAAGTCTTCCCCTCCACTGAGATGAAACCTTCTGTATCCCTGGAAGCAGCAGCTAGCAAGGCATCATTTCTGTCAGCACACCATTTACCTTCACCATGTGGTGCTCAGTTTGCTTTTCAAATGCTACTGCTGTGGCTGCCCATTTGCCTGCCCACACCTCTAAAGGCATTGGGTGTGCTTGGGGTAGGCTGCCTGGCAGTAGCCAGCAGTAGGTGGGAGAAAGTGGAGCTGAGGGCAGTGGAGCCATTTATGCTGCTTCCATTTTGCCCTCCACTCATCTCCTGGCTGGCTGCTGAGCTCCTTCCTTCCCTTCCCCCTCCAGCACAACCTGGGCAACTTAAAAAGAAGAAAAGAAATTGAGAGACTTAGTCAACGGCTTTTACTCACAATGAAAACAGAAGCAGCCCGGAGAACGTGACATGAGCAAGATGGAACTCTTGCTTGTCATCCACACTTGCATGTGCTTTGTTTCTCTAAGCTAGTGAATGGCCACCCCCTTGGTGCACATCAGACATGTGGTGAGTTCTGTGCAGAAACCTCTTCTCCAAACAGTGCAGTGACACAGCTTCTGCACTCCTCAGAACTGTAGACTTGTCCATGTCCCAGTAAAAGGTTGCATTTTCAACTCCATCTTCCAGGGTTTTCACTCTGCATTTGCCACCAACTCGATTCTTTGGAAGCTAGAGTCCTCCAAGCTCTGCTGAACTGGTAATACCACTGGTTGTAGTCTGGGGGGAGAGGGCTGCCTGTAAGGCTACAGAAATAGACAGTGTAAGATTCACAGCCTCAGCCCCCAGTCTTTAAATTCCATTTTTGGGTTCGGGCCACTTGCAGAGGAGCAGCACTGAGGAGAGTTGTTCTAAACACCATTTTATTCCTTCCCTAGCGCTGTGTTTGGAAGGCAGCAATGCCTGGCTTAGCATTTGGAAAACCCTGAGGGAATCCTACCATCTCCTGGGTATTCCAGGAGCTGAAGGATCACTGGTATCTGGGGGACAGCAAGTAATTTCATTCTATATCTGGGGATAAAAAGAGGGAAGGGAAGAAAAAAAAAAAAAAACAAAAAAACCCCAAAACCAACATAAACTCCACCAAGAGATGCTTATGTTCTTGCTCAGGAAGTTCTCTACCTGCCTTTGAACCCTGCCACTCGAGGTCAACTATAGAGATTCCAGTCAAACACCAGAAGAGCCTCAGCACAAATGAAAACACCTGGAAGAGGAAAGGCTTTCCAGACTGGAGGTCTTTCAAGGATGATTAAAGGTTGCAAATGAAGCAGCAGAGAGGCTGAGGCAGTGTTAGCAGAGGCTCTGCTCACAGAGCAGCTCTGAGCTGGTGATGGTGCTTCAGCAGCTCACCCATGAATGGCCTCTGTGAGGAAAGCTGCTCAAGAGCTTTCATAGAATCATAGAATCAGGCAGGTTGGAAGAGACCTCCAAGCTCATCCAGCCCAACCTAGCACCCAGCCCTAGCCAATCAACCAGACCATGGCACTAAGTGCCCCAGCCAGGCTTTGCTTGAACACCTCCAGGGACAGTGACTCCACTACCTCCCTGGGCAGCCCATTCCCATGCCAATCACTCTCTCTGCCAACAACTTCCTCCTAACATCCAGCCTAGACCTCCCCTGGCACAGCTTGAGACTGTGTCCCCTCCTTCTGTTGCTGGTTGCCTGGGAGCAGAGCCCAACCCCAGCTGGCTCCAACCTCCCTTCAGGTAGCTGCAGAGAGCAATGAGGTCTGCCCTGAGCCTCCTCTTCTGCAGGCTGCACACCTCCAGCTCCCTCAGCCTCTCCTCACAGGGCTGTGCTCCAGGCCCCTCAGCAGCCTTGCTGCCCTTCTCTGGACACCTTCCAGCACCTCAACATCTCTTGAATGGAGGGGCCCAGAACTGGACACAGCACTCAAGGTGTGGCCTGAGCAGTGCTGAGCACAGGGACACAATAACCTCCCTGCTCCTGCTGGCCACACTGTTCCTGACCCAGGCCAGGATGCCATTGGCTCTCCTGCCCACCTGGGCACACTGCCGGATCATGTTCAGCTACTATCTACCAGCACTCCCAGGTCCCTTTTTGCCCTTTCTTTCTTTGTCACTGCTTAACCCATGCCCTGCCCATAGGATCTGTCTGCACCTCACCAACCTGCACCTTTCTGCTAACACAAAGCTCCCACGTTGTGCACACTAATTTCAGTCTCTGAAAAATGCACATAGTAGATGGAACAGGAGGCATCTGAAGAATCTTCTGCACACACACACAAGCATGGGCCTCCAGTGAGAGGTCTTCTGAACACCAAGCAGTTCTGAGACCTGCTGTAGCAGGCAGTACCACCAAGCTCGTTACATGTTCCACCACCTAAAACATGCTGTCAGACTCTGAAATCCAAGGACATGGCTCCTGCCACACCCCAGGACTTCAATTTCTCAACCACATCTTGCAATCTGCTATTTTCAGTCCAGTGGCTCCCACGTAGAGCTGGCAGGATGCAACAGCCAACAGAAACGCCGTTAAGGAAGCGTGGCCCTGGCTTCAAGCTGGAACAAGTCTGTCCACTCTCTTCCTTTTAATCCAGAGGAGCTGGCAGTAGCTGAAGGCAACCAGCATTCCCCAAGGGTAGTGACACAGGCTGTCCCCCCATGGAATTGTGGAGGTTCCCTACCACTGCTGCAGGTGCACACACCAAGTACCTGTGCTTTGCCTGTGGTTGCCAGCAGCTGCTACGGGGCAGTGAGGACCAACAGCCAGCTTACAGCCCACTGCTCCTCTTCTCCCCAGCAGAGCACTGGACTGAGCACCCTCTCCTTGCACTCAGGGCAGGCAAGCAGGTCTCTCTGTGTCCTCTGCACACCCAGGGCAAGCAGGCTCATCCTGGGGTCCATTAAGAACCAGCAAGTTGAGGGAGGTTCTCCTCTCCCTCTACCCTGTCCTGGTCAGGCCTCATCTGTGATACTGTATCCAGTTTTGGGCTCCCCAGTTCAAGAGGGAGCTACTGGGGAGAGTCCAGGGGAGGGCCACAGAGGTGCCGAGGGGATGGTAACGTCCATGTTATGAGGAGAGGCTGAGAGGCTCTTTAGCCTGGAGGGGAGCAGCCTGAGGGGAGATTTTCTCAATGCTGATCAACATCTGAAGGGTGGAGGTCAAGAGGATGAGGCTGGGCTCTTTTCAGTGGTGCCCAGGGATGGGACAAGGGGCAGCAGGCACAAACAGGACCACTGGAGGTTTCACTTAAGGGGAAACTTCTTTCCTTTGAGAGTGACACAGTGGCCCAGGCTGCCCAGACAGGTTGTGCAGTCCCTTTCTCTGGAGGCTTTCAAAACCTACCTGGGCATTGCAATCCTGGGCAGCCTGCTCTAGGTGACCTTGCTTTAGCAGGAGGGTTGGACTGGATGGTCTCTGGAGGTTCCTTCCAACTCCTAGCACTGTGATTCTGTGAGTCTATTGAAGCCATTCATTAATGCTAGCCTGGAAGCTATGGTCTGAAGTATGTCATGGTCTCCTTTTTTTTTTTCTGTCATATGAATAGAAAGGGAGATCCTTTCTTTTAAGTTCCATGGGAAAATCAAGAGCTACAAAAGGTCAGCATGAAGCTAATGTGTTTTGAGGAAAAGGAAATTAAAGCCTGGATGAATATGATGATGTCCGGAGGCCCTTTGCAACCCCTACCATGGTACCTGTGTATGATGCCTGTGGAGTTGCCCACCCCCACACACAGTGAAAATCACCCAGACTAGACTCAGCCGGCTGGAAGTTAAGGACTGAAGCTCTATTTACGGCTTAGCACAATGTACAAGCAGAGATATACACAACAGACGTGGATAGTTTCAGAAATATACGAGTTAAAGGTAATACAGAAGCACAATTCCCCTCTCAGAAATCAGAGTCCCCAGGAGGGGCTCCCAACCACCCTTCCACCTTCTTTCCACCCCTCTGCCTTATCCCAGGGTCTGCCTTAGGTGCAAGGTGAGTTTGGAGGATCAGCAAGGGAGGTTAAAAGCGGAGTGTTTAGCTGGGTTACACAGCAGAAAGCAGCAGACACAGCAACTCCCAGGAGAGTCTCTACCTTATCAATGTTCGTGTCCTTGTTCTTACACATCTCAGTAAGCCTAGGAGTGCAGCAGACATCATCAGTGTTTGCTTTTCACAGCCTATAATTATTTCATTAAAATATTCCAATTAGCCTCAAACCGGCACACTCTGCTTCTGTGAGCTCGTGTTTGAGCTTTGCAGCAGGGCTGGGAAAGTATCTCCCCTTTTGGCAAAGCGGCCGGGAGGCAAGACAGCAAAGCCACCCGCGTAGTGTGCCCCACACTACAGAGCTGGGGGACTGGTGAAGATGGGAGGGGTCGATGCTTCCGTTTGCCCCCACGCCGCCGGCAGCTGTGTCGGTGCAGGTTCGCCAGGGCTGACCCCGTACCTCATGGCTCCTTTGGGAGCAGTTTTTCTGCTCCGAGGGACAATGACCCCTTGTGACAGAGGCTCGTTTGCACTTGCTGCCAGCTGCAGACAGCTGCAGCTGGCTCCCGGGGCCGGGAGGTGTTAGC
>VWYK01056112.1:0-10817 GCA_013399775.1 Semnornis frantzii | reverse complement strand
CTTACCATTCTATGATTTTATTCCATGATTCTATGACTTGAATGAAATTGAGTGACAAGACTTCAAAAATTGAATTTTGATTTTAAAAATTGGGAAGAATAAATCCCAGGATAAGAACTTTCTCACCATCCCCTTAGTGGTGGAGACTACCTAAGCTTGTCTGAGAATTTGATGCATGCCATATCTTCTCAGCAGCAACTGCCAGAGATTATTTCACACCCTGAGGATGACACCAGTTGGCACATGCTTGCTATGTCACTAAGGATTCAGGAGGAGCTCTAGTGGAATTATCCAAAATTCTAGCAGAGATCCTGTGCCATCAGCTCTAGCACCTCCCATTCCTGGCCCTGCCAACACTAGACAGGCTTATAAGAAAGTTGGGGTTGCAGCTGCACAACTGCAGCTCACAAGTTTTTTTCCTGCTTCTTTCATTCTCCACATGCACATGGCAAATTGCTAAGGACACACATCTCAGGAGCACAGATCTAATTCTCATCTGAGCAGAAAGCTTGCCTGCTTGCCAAGACACTCTGCAGCCATGATTCTGCCAGGAGGATGAATGCAGCAGATTTATACATGAATCAAGTGCTGCTGCAAGGTGAGTTGTCAGTTTCACCTCTAGTCTGCTTCGTCAGTTTTGGCATTTGAGCTGACAGTAAGCTTAAAAAGCTCTTCTTTTATGCATATCTAAAATGATATTTCTAAATATTGCAGTATTACCTTACAAGATATCTCAGCATGTTACCCATACCTCTAGACTGGTTATAGCTTACTGAAGGCAGGTAGTGCTGAAACTGATATCATCCTGCAACTTGCCTGTCTGTACTTGAAGGCTTTTTGGTTGTTTTCCCCCTTGCTGGTTCAGAGAGAAGACATAATTGCAATAGCAGTCAACACAGAAGAGGGTTATCAGCAGATTTTTTTCTCTTTCAGAATCAGTTCTGGTTTTGTTTCGTTCTTCTGGTGGCTGTCACTTGGGCTTCAGTTCTGGTTTTGGTTTTTTATGCTGGTGCTGTCCCTTTGAACAAGGGCTTTCTGGTTATACAGAAACATTCAACTGAGAAACAGGGATGGGAAAGAGGAGCAGTGTGAATCAGCAAAGAATCACTCAACCAGAAGATATTGGCAGACCAATGAAACTGACTGGAAGGAGTTTATAAGCCTTAAACTGCTTCCATACTACTTAATAAACCTCCTCTTATAGGCATTAACTGGACCAGGATATTAGGCTGCTAATTAAGCAAGCAAATGACAACAAGCACATCATTGCCACAGTTATCAGCACCTGCACAGGTATTCAGGAGAACATTTCTAGCAGCAGAAGCACAGCACACATAAATGTGGTGCAATGTGAAACTCTCCTGCATGTGAGAAAGGTGCTTTGCTGAGTTACAGAGGTGCACAATGCCACAGCAAGTGACTCATGTCCATCCCCTGTGCACACTAAGTCCACACAGGTTTGCTCATTACTCATTTTAGTCTTCATTGCTGGTAAAAGTCTCATGAGACAACTTGAATCACTTTCCTCAGGGACTTCTCTGCAGTGCTGCCAGGAAGTTTTAAAGACAGAGAAGAAATGCTGGAAGGGGTAACCCTATAGGGCTTCGTGATCTTAAAGATCTTCTGCAGCCCAAATGACTCTGATTCTGTGATCCCAAAGACTGAGAACAATTAACTGAAGAAGAAAGCATGTCTGAATGAGCCAGAAGTCTACCCTGTTTTTGAAGTCTAGGGAGGGAGGACTTGTAGCTATGCTAGGAAAAACATATTTCATTTAACAGCCATCTGAAAGTTAGCTACCTAGTTTAAGATGTGTGTTTGGGGTGCCTTTATAACCTCTGATCCTTAGTGGTCTCCAGCACACTTTGATTCATGTTCTGTGACTCACTGGCTAATGAACTCACATTCACTAGTTTAGTGTGGTGCAAGGGGTAGTTCATTACTGTGAGATGATAGCTTAAAAATATTAATATACTTTATTAATATTAAATAATCACTCCCATTAAATAATCACTCCCCAATTAAATAAACTCCCATCACCCCAATCACCAATTTAATAATAATAACAGGTTCTTTGCATCATTGTGCAGTTCTGGAGCCCCCAGCACAGGAAGGACATGGAACTGTTGGAGCCAGTCCAGAGGAGGCCACCAAGATGCTCAGAGGGCTGCAGCAGCTCTGCTGTGAGGACAGGCTACAAGAGTTGGGGCTCTGCAGCCTGGAGAAGAGAAGGTTTCCAGGAGACCTTAGAGTAGCCNCAACCTCCCTGGAGGTGTTCAAGGCCAGGTGGGAGGAGCCCTTGATTGACCTGTGCTAGTGGGAGGTGTCCCTGCCTATGGCAGGGGTTTGGAACTGGATGATCCTTGAGGTCCCTTCCAACCTTACCATTCTATGATTCTATGATTCTGAAGCTTGTGCATTGTTTCATGCCACAATAATATGGATTCCCTGACCCTGACCTTGAAGTCCATTTTTTATCCAGTAAAGAAAGCGAGCAGGAGATATCTTATGGCCTGACATTTCTGGCCTTTCCTTGACCTAGAATGCTGTGTCCCTAACTTTTACATACCTTGCTCAAGATGTTGCCACCCACAAACACATACCCTGACTGAGTGCCAGCCAACTAAACCAAATATTTGAGGAACCTGAAAACCTTTGCAGCTCTGCATAGAGGTGAACTGGTACAAGACAACAATGAGCCTGAGCCCATTTTCCCCTTGAAACGATGTCAGTGTGCTTGGGGTTTTTTTTCACCTATATGCCAAAGGAGACACCAGAAATGGAAGCACCCTGCTAATAGAATTACCAGCCACAATTAGCACCATTTCTGTTTGCTCTAAATAGCCAGTGATTTCACTGTGCCCTAAATAGCCACCAATCTACCTCTCCTTAATGTTAATGAAGCAGAGTAGCTCTCACACACAGGACTATTTCTAATTCAGAGGATCTGAGGGAGCCTGCACGCATCATTAACATGGAGAGCTTCATTATCAGAGGAAAGAGCCTTCCCCTCAACTTCCCCTGGCTTTATTTGAAAGAAACTAGGAGGCAATGGTCTTAATGCAAAATTAACCCTCACTTCAAACTGCTGGAAGCCTTTACAAACTGTAAGGGAAGACAAAAAAATAGGATGACTCACTGCAAAGGCTGCATTTTTATATTGAAGCAGGTTTCAATTAAGCAGCAATTTGCTTTAGAAATATGGCAGGATTGCTGGATAGGACTTTACAGTCTGAGTCACAATTTGCCAGTTGTGATTGCAAAAAAAAACCAACAAACCTCTTATGTAATTTAGCTCAAGTGCATTGTGCAGAACTGCTCGATGTAGATGGGTCACAAAGGATTTATTAAACCAATCAGCAACATTGAGAAGAACAAATATTAACTCTCATGTTTATGTTTACCATTAATTTACTTATCCTAAGGGTCCATAACTGCTTGTATGAAGGCAGGCACTGTGGTGAGCTCCAAATGCTTTCTGTTTGCTACATTTGGGTAATAATCCACTCTGATTATCCCCCTTTTAAAACAGGAAACACCATAACAGCAAATTTCAAATGGGTCACCAAATGTTTATATCACCAGTCCAGTTTATTGCTAACCAAATGGAGGCTAATTCCAAATGATGACCATACCAAACACTTCACAGGTTTGATGCTGGACCCAAACCCAGTTTATTTTCTTTTAATCCCCAAGCCTTCTCAGCTGCTTCCAGTGAGTGTCTTTGTTCAGAGACCAAGGACATGAATCACAGAATCACAGAATGTTAAAGGTTGGAAGGGACCTGCAGAGGTCATGGAGTCTGAACCCTCCTGCCAAAGCAGGATCACCCAGTGCAGTCTGCACAGGAGTGCATCCAGACAGGCTTTGAAAGTTTCCAGAGAAGAAGACTCCACGACCTCTCTGGGCAGCCTGTTCCAATACTCCATCACCCTCACTGCAAAGAAGTTTCTCCTCCTGTTGAGGTGAAATGATTCAAATCTGCCTTGTTACTGTCAGCAAGTTTTTGTAGGCTCAGATCTTTTGGAAAATAGCTACATCTTTGCCCCTGACCCTGAGTAGCCACTATGAGATAGGCCTCTTAAATGTGAATCATAGAATGGTCTAGGTTGGAAGGGACATTAGAGATCATCTGCTCCAACCTTCCCACTATGGGCAGGGACACCTCTCAGCTAGACTTGGCTGCTCAAGACCTCATCCAGCCTGGCCTTGAACAGCTCCAGGGAGAAGGCAGCCACAACCTCCCTGGGCAACCAGTTCCAGAGTTTCACCACCCTTGTACTGAAGAACTTCTTTCTAAGATCCAGTCTAACTCTACTCTCCCTCAGCTTAACATCATTCCACATTTTCCTACTGCTAGACACCCTTATGAAAAGTCCCTCTCCAGCCTTCCTGTAGGATCCCTTCAGGTGTTGGAAGGCAGCTATAATTGAGACAGTCTCCCAGGAGGAGAGAGGATTGTGACTAACAAGTTAAAATGCTTTCATTTAAAGTACCTTTTCAGTTAGCTAATCCTGCCTTCCTATCTTGTTTCAGTTCTAAAATCAGTTCCCTTGCTCCTACAGTTATGGGATGGTATTTAAAGGAAAAATAAAATCAGATATACATTTTGGGCTGGAGAGCAAAAAGTTCAAACATCTCTGCAGTGTAGACACAGCAAAGATCTGCAAAAAGACCACTTCCTCAGGCTCCACTTACCTCACATCTGAAAATGTGGATGCAGATACTCTGGACAGGTGTTTGCTGCACCTCCATTGCTCACTTGGAGTCCTCTACCAATGAATATATTCTTATGACTAACAGTGCAATGGTTATGACAGTGAGCTGCAGCTGGCATACCTGGTTTTGGTCTATTCAGACAGCAGGAAGCATCCCAACAGTCTTGCAGGATTTCTCCTTACAAGCAAAGATGTTGTAGGGCTAGAAAATGTTGCCTCAGTAGCAACTGTATCTCCTTGCAACCAGAAACCCCCCCCAGATGATGATCAAGCTAAGGGGGAAGAGCTTAGGAAAACATCTTCTTTTGTATGATCATAAGCCTGTGCAGGATCTGGTTTTGCTGCCAATATCCCAGGCTGCAGCACAAATGAAAAGAAGTCTTCCACTGGGAGCCAAATTTTTCTTGCCTGTTTTGTCTCAGGTGCCAGAAATAGAGACTCACAGACTCACTTTGGGTTGAAATGGACCTTCAAACATCTTGTCAAACCTCCCTGAAGTAAGTAGGAACATTTTCAACTAGATCAGGTTGCTCAGAGCACTGCCCAGACTGACCTGTAATGTTTCCAGGGATGGGTATGTGCCACCTCTAACACAGCAAGATTTGAATCTCTGAGTTTTGGCTGATGTGTTGGTTAAATGGACAGTCAACAGGCAATGATTTCATCTTTTCCTTCTGCATTTTGCCACCAGAGCCTGAGGAGAGCTGGGCAATGAGGTCCAGTGAGTGTGCAAGCTGAACTGTGTGTGCATAGCCATGTACACAGAGAGGTGTGGCGAGACTACACCTGGAGTACTGTGTCCAGTTTTGGGCTCCTCAATTCAAGAGAGACAGGGATCTGCTGGAAAGAGTCCAATGGAGAGCTATGAAGATGACTTGGGGACTTGAATATCTCTTCTATGAAAAAAGACTGAGACAACTGGGGCTGTTTAGTCTTGAGAAGGGTGAGAGGTGACCTTATCAGTGTCTATAAATAGCTGACTGATGGGTGTCAAGATAAATCTGCCAGTCTCTTTTCAGTGCTGCCTGGTAGTAGGACAAGGAACAATGGGTACAAGATAGAACACAGGAGGTTCCACCTCAAAGTGAGGAGAAACTTTTTTATGCTGAGGGTGATGGAGCACTGGAGCAGGATACCCAAAGAGGCTTTGGAGCCTCCTCTGGAGAGTTTCAAAGCGTGCATTTCTGTGCATCCTGCCCAGG
The DNA here is from genome assembly GCA_013399775.1 of Semnornis frantzii. Classification (NCBI taxonomy): domain Eukaryota; kingdom Metazoa; phylum Chordata; class Aves; order Piciformes; family Ramphastidae; genus Semnornis; species Semnornis frantzii. Next base: position 4,897 of record VWYK01056112.1, on the reverse strand, counting down.
TGATCCTGTTTAGGCAGGGGGGTTGGACTCTCTGATCTCCAGAGGTCCCTTCCAACCCCTAACATTCTGTGATTCTGTAAGACATGATCAGAGGTCAGCTGAGCGTGTAGACATTGGGAGAGGAAGTGTGACCGTGAGGGTGTTTCACAGCGGGTGGGTGTTCATCTGAAGGCTCCACAGTAAGTAAACATCAACAGAAAATCAAAACTAGAGTAACCAATTTAACTCTTCTCAAGACTCAAAGACAAAGAGGTAGGGGGTCTGCCATTCTTTTCACACTAAGCCAGCAGCAGCGGCTGGGTTCGCGGCAACTGAATGCGTGCGCTACGGGAGAGGATATTAGACCAGATTTAAGAATTAAGGCTATAAAGGAGAAAGTTAATCTTTCCCTCTGCAGCAGACTAAGGAGGGAAGCAATAAAAGACTTGAACTGAGCAAATCCCAGGTTTCTTCAGCGATAAGGGCAAAGCAAATGAAAAGGAACAAGAGGTAAACTTCCTTCTGGTGTACACAGCTGCAGCGTGTTTGGAGCCCCCTTTGCCGCGAGGTGCTGCTTTGCCTGCCCATTAATTCTAATGCTCTCCTCTTCTAAAAAATTCAATGTGAAGAAACTTTGAAAGCCACTTAATCACGTTATGACAATTTTTTTTTAATGAAAATTTGTTTTAATATTAATAGAGATTCATATTTTCATGCTAACGTGGGTAAGCGGTGGCATTTGGAGCAGCCGTGTCTAGCCTGCAGCCATGCAGCGCCGCGCCATGGCATGAGCTGCTCTTCTGACTGCTCAATAACTCGCTCACACAGGAATTTATAAGGACTTTTATAAGCCTCAATTACATTTTTAAAAGAGATAAAAGCCCTCTTTAAAGGGCACTTAAGTGACACATTAGTTTAACTTTCAACTGGACTTCACGAAGAAGGCTTTTGCTACAGCAACGCAGGCTTGGAAGTGGATCTCTATTTGCCTGGAAGGTGTTGGATGAAGAAGTTCAGGACAGGGAAAAGAAATGCCCAAGGTAGTTGGGTTTGGTTTGTTTGCTTATTTGTTTTTAAAAGAAAGGGGGTTTGTTTTTCTTAACAAATTCTTTACAGAGAGGGTGGTGAGAGCCTAGAACAGGTTGCCCAAGGAGGTCAGGGATGCCCCCTCCCTGGAGGTGTCCAAGGCCAGTTTGGATGTGACCTTGAGCAACCTGTTCCAGAGGAAGATGTCCCTGTCCATGATGAGAGGGTTGGAACTAGGGGATTTTGATGGTGCTTCCAACCCAAACCATTCTATGAATTTATGTAAAGCTTCCTTTTTTGTTTGTGTCCAAACATATGTGCCAGAGGGCAAAAAGGTGCTGGTACACTATATTCATTCTGATCAGTCAAACACCACAGAGAGTCAACTGTCCACACTGTAACCTAACCAACTAAAGTGATCCCAGACGTACCTTTAACTGGCAACAATCAGTCCTCTTCTACACAGCTCTGAGGCAGGGGATTTTTGTAAAACATTGTACTGATGGAACTTCTTTGATGTTTTGAGGCTGAGAAGTTCAACAATGTGGCCATGGCCAAGCCTTGTCAGTTGCCCTCGGAGTCAGGGAATAAGCCTGAGGAGGTTGTTGGGATAGAAGATATACCAGGACTCAACTCTCAAAGTTCATTACTTATAGAAGCATAGAATGGTAAGGTTGGAAGGGACCTCAAGGATCATCCAGTTCCAAGTCCCTGCCAATAGGCAGGGACACTTCCCACTAGAACAGGTCACTCAAGGCCTCCTCCAACCTGGCCTTGAACACTTCCAGGGAGGGAGCAGCCACAACCTCCCTGGGCAACCTGTGCCAGTGTCTCACCCCCCTCACTGCAAACAACTTCTTCCTAACATCCAGTCTAAATCTCCCCTCTGCCAGTTGAAACTCAGTACTCCTCATGCTGTCATTACAAGACTTTGTCAATAGTCCCTCCCCAACCTTCCTATAGGGCCTCTTCAGATACTGGAAGGATACTCCAAGGTCTGCACAAAGCCTTCTCTTCTCCAGGCCGAAGAGCCTCAGCCTCTAAGAATTTTGGAGCTAGAGTCCATTCCTGAGACTCAGAGGAAACAATCTCAAGCCCCTCATGCTTTTCACAGAGTATGAACCACTCTAGATCATGATAGACCACAGGAGATGAGAGTTTTACTGCTGTTGTCTGAAATCTTTTCCTTGGACAGTGTGCTTTCATATCAAAATATGGATTCCCTTGTGCTCTCATTTTGGCCAGATGATCAGCAAATGTAGGTTCAGTGCTTAAGGCTTGGGCTTGGAAGATTGCAATCTGCTTTTCACTCCTGGTTTTCATAGCATCTCTGTTTTACTGGCTAGAGGGCTTACCACAAGTAGCAAGAACAAGTAGCAAGATGGAAATCTGGTAGGTTGCATACTCCAGGGCCTGGCAGAGCACGACATAAAGACTTCTTTCAGAGAGATTTTTAGTTCTTTGCTCATTAGAAACTAAAGAAAGCCAAGCAACAGTGCTTTCATCTTCTTACAGAGATTAGATTAATCCAGAAGACTGCACTGTTAAGAATTTTTTCCTGTCTCCCACCTATCTTTATTCTCTCTGCTCAAGTCCTGCTGATTGTCCCAGTCATGCTTTGTTCTACTGATTCTGAGCTATTTCCCTTTTCTTCTGGATACTATTCAAATATATCTGGACAAAATTCAGCCTTTTTTCCCTTTCTTCTTCTTTCCCCTTCCCCTCATTCCCTAGTTATGCTGTGGATGTTTTATTAATTGGCTTTCACTCCTCATCCCTTTCAACTCCATATTTTCCCAGCCCTGTTCCTCTACAAGGTCCATTTTGGACCAGACACTCCCATGCTTATCAACTGTAGCTGGCTGTGTGCTGATAGTCTTTCACCTTGACATGGTTAGGAAGAGTGTGTCCAGCAGGTAGGTCTTCCTCCTCCTCTACTCTGGCGTGACCCCATATTAAGTGCTGCAATCAGTTTTGGGCTCCCCACTTTAAGAGGGACAGGGATCTGCTGGAAAGAGTCCAGCAGAGGGCTACAAGGATGATGAGGGGACTGGAGCACTGCCTGAGGAGGAGAGGCTGAGGGACCTGGGGCTGCTTAGTCTGGAGAAGGCTGAGAGGGGATTTAATAGATGTTTATAAATATCTAAGGACTGGGGTCAGGATGAGGGTGACAGGCTCTGCTCACTTGCTCCCTGGGATAGGACAAGGAGCAATGGATGGCAGCTGCAGCACAGGAGGTTCCAGCTCAACACAAGGGAGAACTTCTTTACTGTAAGGCTCACAGAGCACTGCCACAGGCTCCTCAGAGAGGCTGTGGAGTCTCCGTCTCTGGATAATTTCAAGGCCTGTCTGGATGTGTTCCTGTGTGACCTGACCTAGACTGTCTGGTCCTGCTCTGGCAGGGGGGTTGGACTGGATGATCTCTTTGGGTCCCTTCCAACCCCTGATATCCTGTGAGCTTGCAATGGTGATTTGGCTGGCAGGAGCTATTCAGGTGAGAGAGGCTAGGAGCAGCCTATAGAGGATGCTCACTGTCTCTCAGGTTACTCTGCTAAGTACATAGTCCAACAGTTAGCTTTTGCTATCTTTGGTGTAAATTAACTCCCATCTCTGGCAGGTAAATAGTAAAGAAGGAAAGGAAAGAGTTCTTGTTTGAAATAAAAGACTGATTGAAAAAGCATTCTGACTAATCTAAAACTCTATAGCAGTTTAATGGGAAGATAAAACTGAAGTCAGGGCTCAAGCATTTCCAGAGTCACTCCTATTTGTACTCAGTCCTTAACCAAGTTTTGAGGCAAAGAGAAACAAGGTGCACTGAGTGCCTTAGCTATCTTGAATTATTAACAGTTACACTGTGGGAGTATTCTAAAGGCCTGAAATCACACTGCAGGCAATGTGAGAAGTTCCATCCACCCACACAACATCGACCCAAAGATCTGGTAGTCTCTATAATCAAGGTAAACATACACTAGAAAGGGAATTGATTTGCCTAAACCCTCACAGTCCAGAAAAAACACCTAGCATGGCTGTGTTTTGTCTTCCACCCAATATGCTTCCTGTTAAATCAGAAGTATTCTCAGCTCTAAATTTATTGCAGACTTTTATTTTCATTATGAGAAACAGTAATCAGGTGCAAAGTCTGCAGGTAGCTCAGAGTTTTCCCCTTCAATGGAACATTTGATTATTTCTTTTTTTCCTGCTTGGGAAGGGTTTTATTTTTCCTCCTTCTTCTAAGTCATGAATTATAAGACAAACATGAATTATTAACAGCCCTCTGACAGAGCACTTTGGGATTTCTGCCTGTGTACTACTAACCTGAAACAGCAAAAACCAGATAATGGTTCAGATTTGTACTTCAAAAAGAAAGTGAAATGTTGAGCAGGGCACTGGGAAGTGAAGGTGGTAAGAAAAGCAGGCATGGTGGTAAGAACACTAAAAGCCTTTTTGACACCTCCCTCCCCACTTTTGTTTGCCTTTTTTTGTTTGTTTGTTTTTAAATGCCAGGAATTCACAGATGTCCTGATTGGGTAGTATTTGGCTGAGCAGTATTTCTCCGCTGGATCTCTTCAGCTCCCAGATGCTCAAAGGCAGGAAGAAGTCCAGCTTGGAGACCCAAGTGCAGGACTGAGATGGGACAAGTGGGAGCTGTACAACTATGAAAGCTGATGAAAAAAATATGTCTGTAGGGGTTACAGATAGGATATCAGGGTGAAAGAGATAAGCAGCTTGCTGAGAATATCAGAGGAAAATTAAACATGGTTAGGTTATATCTAAATTAGTAAATAAGTGAGGCAAAAACTGTCCTCTGGCCTGGAGGCCACCTGGTATACATAATTCACAGAGCCTTCCACAAAGCTAAATTCCCTCCCAAACACATGATCATAGAATCACA
>VWYK01056087.1:0-12276 GCA_013399775.1 Semnornis frantzii | reverse complement strand
AAGTACAACCAACAGCAGCCACCGGGCGCCCCAACCTAGAGCCAGGGCTGACACAGGACACCCAGTGACAAAGCAGGACACACAACAGCAGTCTCCCTGCACCCCAAACTAGAGCCAGGGCTGACACAGGACACCCAGTGACAAAGCAGGACACACAACAGCAGTCTCCCTGCACCCCAGACTAGAGCCAGGGCTGACACAGGACACCCAGTGACAAAGCAGGACACACAACAGCAGTCTCCCTGCACCCCAAACAAGTTTCTGCTTCACGAGTTAAGGAATTTGCTTTGGGGATAAAATAAAGCAGTAAGTACAATACAAGGAAAGATGTTTTGATGCAGCAATGATTAAAGGAGAGTTTCAAAGAGACAGCAACAGATTTATCCCACAAATTAAAGGTTCCATGTAGTAATTAGTCCCAGAAGTTGAGAAAGTGTTAATTAGTGGCTGTACTAACCGGGGTGTCCTCCACCACTGCTTCTTCTCTTGGTCTCTCTGATACCATGCTAAGCCTCTCATTTGGTCTCTAGAAGATGGGTGAGAATGCAGAGAGAGAAAAATAAAAAAGGAAAAACAAACACAAAGAAGGTAAAAATACAATAAATAAGCAGTTTAAAAGAGTGCTAATAATGAAACCTGGTAGAAAAAGAGTAAATTCAGAGATAGAAAGGCAACCACGAAACCAGGAAATGTGAGAATGGTGACTCCTCATGGCCAGTCCAAAACACAGCAGCATCATGATCCCAAACCTTTTTTTCCCCCTCTGCAGTTTTTTAATCACCATCACACCTAGAGAGATATTCTCCTGTGACAGGAGAGTGTACACTGAGGGAAAGAAAATCCAAACCCCTTTCCTCCTATATGAACATACAAGAAGAGGGAATGGCCTCAAGCTGCCACTGGGTAGGTTTAGACTGAAGAGTAGGAAAAAAAATTTCCCAGCAAGAGTGGTCAAGCACTGGAATGAGCTGCCCAGGGAGGTGGTAGAGTCACCAACCCTGGATGCATTTACAAGTCATCTGGACATGGTGCTTGGGGATATGGTATAGAGTGAGCCTTGTAGAGTAAAATTATGGATTGGGCTTGGTGATCCTGAGGGTCTTTTCCAACCTGAATGTTCCTGTGTTTTTGTGATAAAACCAGAGAGCCAGAGAAGGAGGCATGAAAGGTAACTGCAGTATCCTGGTGGGTCTGACTGCAAAGCAGATGTCTGCAAAACCTGAGTGACCAGAAGCACAGGAAACACACAACGTGAAAATGGTACTGGTGATGTTGCACTGCATGGAGTTGACAAATAAAAGGTATCTGGAGGGTCAGAAGACAACAACTGAAAGCCTTTGGAGCATTTCTCAGCTAGGATGAGGAGGCACATGGCTTGTTCTGGCACAGTAGGGCAGGAGGTGGTTTTGGCAGAGGAGGGATCACCACTGAGCAGAAGCCAACACCAGCGGTGGTGTGGCTGCGACAGGCAGCCTGAAGGCTCAGCAGCTGAGAAGATAAGAGTGGGCCAGGAGCTCTCTGACAGGACAGAAAGGAGGCATTTGCTTCACTGGAGCAGAGAAGAAGTTAGCAAAGGACTCAAAGAGCATAAAGAGGAGTCGGAAGTGTAGTGAGAAACAAATAATGCTGTAGATTCAAACGGCAGCCAGTGCACTGCAAATGAAGACAGCAGGGCCTGTCTCAGCTCAGGCAAACCCAGAACACACATGGAGACCTCACTGAGAACCACCAAGGTCCCATTTGGAGCTGGCTGTGGAAAACCATCATCTAAGAGCAATTATAACAGTGTTTGCTGGACAGAATTCAGCCTCCCTGGGACTCCAGCACATCTTTTGCTACAGAGGGTTAGTGGGAACCTCACCTCTGCAAGAGAGCCAAGCTGGGTGCACAGCTTGCAGCATCCAGCTCCTCACAGAGTACAGCTCAGCAGCAGAGGCACTTAGAAACACAAGCATTCCAAACTCAACCTTCAACAAGGTTTTCATAACATTTTCAGTTCAAGTCAGCCCTGAGTTGGTGAGTTTCCAGAGATGCCAGTGGCAGGAGGGCACAGCTGCACATCACCTTGTTTTCATACAGCCATGCTGAGTGTAAAAGTGTAAATCAGCTGAAGTTGTACCAGAAACTCTTTGCTCCTGCTCAGATGACCCCAAGTGGCAAATCTCACAGCATTAATACTGAAGATAATGACAATGTAGATGATGAAGGTACACAAGATGGAATCATGCAGTGGAAAACCAACTGGTGGGAGGGTGAAATTGAGCCTGTGCTGGATAACAAAACCCACCAGCACAAAATCCTGTTCCCAGCAGAGTGGTCTGGCTGAAACAGGGATGAGGAACACCAAAGATTTTACTGCAACATCTTCTGGAAGGGAAATGGAAATGACAAGGAGGACAAAAGAATTCTGGTGAATCCTGGATGATAGACGTGTCTAGGACTTGGAATTTGAGAGGTAAGGTTTTAGTTTAGAGTGGGACAGACAGAGGGGGAAAGACAAATTACATTCTCATGACAACCAGAGGCACAGCCAAAGCCTCAAGAGCAGAACTGCAGTCCGTGCTAAGAGAGAGGACAAAATGGGAAGGCAACATTGATGGTGCTGGAGGCCTTAAGATGAAACCAGACCACCAGGGTAAAGACAATGCCTTTAGCTGAATCTTGAAGGAACCAAACTCACTCGGGTTTGATACAAGTGATGCTTTGGGAGTTAAATGTACAATTCTAGCAAACAAAGGACAGATGTGTGAAGCAGCAGTATGGGTAAACAGCAGAGCTGGCCACAAGAACAGACCTCTCCTTCCTCCCCATGCAGGTACAGCACAAGCACAGAGCTGGCCATGAGAACAGACCTCTCCTTCCTCTCCATGCAGGTACAGCAAAAGCACAGAGCTGGCCACGAGAACAGACCTCTCCTTCCTCCCCATGCAGGTACAGCACAAGCACAGAGCTGGCCATGAGAACAGACCTCTCCTTCCTCTCCATGCAGGTACAGCACAAGCACAGAGCTGGCCATGAGAACAGACCTCTCCTTCCTCCCCATGCAGGTAGAAAACACAAGCACAGAGGTGATGTCTCCCCATCACAACTGTCTCCATGTGACAGTTCCTACAGCTACTTGAAAGTGGCTTCAACAGCACTTCTGAGATGAAGAAAATGCTGTACAAGCACAGTCAGAGACCATTGGGACAGCACTTGGAGAGTCCAGGTCGAGCTGGGATTACAATGCTCATAAAGATCTTGCTGAGTTTTGTTAGAGTCAGCTACAGTAATTAAATCTAGAAGCTCAAAACGTTGATACATCACCAACCTGCTCTCTAGAAGAGGTTTGCTTACCAGGAGGGAGATCCAACAGTTGTCAACAACCCTGGTGAGGGATGTGTGTATGAAATACATTTTGCATCCAAAACACCACCACCACTACTAAGAATACTACACCAAGCACACAAACCTGCTTCACTAGAGCAGAGTCTGGTCCTACAGGACAGGATCTTCTCCCAGGCCTCCCAAATCCCAGGGCATTCACAGGAACTTACTAAAACTTGCCTATGTCTTGTAACAGCCTGAGCTGAGCCTGATATGGCAACTTCCCCATCACTGCCACTCACCACTCCCTCCCTCTTCAGACTGAGAGACACAGAAATCAATATCACAGGAAAAAAAAACAAGAGAAAAGGAGACAGAGATAATGAAGTGGCCTAAAAAAATGAAAAGAAAAAGAATGGTTGAGAGTAGTGAAACCAACAATTTGTGTCTCTGTTTGCTGGAATTGGAGTTAACACAACCCTTACACCTACACCCCTGTGTGGGGACAACCACAGCACAAACCCCAACAGGAACTGGAACAGACACCAGTGCTGAACTTAGTCCTAAGTTTTGCTGAGTCAGCTGGGAGTTCCAGTTTGCCCACTGGGTTAGAACACCACTTTCTGTTGGCTTCTACAAACCCCCCCCAGAGTTCCTGGGTTTTGGTACATTCTCACCATACTTAGAATATCTTTCAAAAGTTCAGTAAATTTGGAGTGTTGAACACTCCCAGGAACCTCATTTGCCACCTGGCACCACATGGAGAGGCAGAAGAGAACTGAATCACAGAACTGTTTTGGTTGGAAGAGACCTTTCAGATTGAGTCTGACCATCAAACAGCACTGCCAGGTCACCACTAAACTATGGCCCTCAGCACCACATCTCCACAGCTTTGAAATCCCTCCAAGGATGGAGATTCTACCACTGCCCTGGACTGTCTGAACCAGGCCTTGACAACCCTGGTTGTCCTTCTCTGGAGACTTTCAAGCCCTGTCTGGATGCATTCCTGTGAGACCTGAGCTAGATTCTATGGTCCTGCTGTGGCAGAGGGGTTGGACTTGATGACATTATGGAAGTGCCTTCCAATCCCTAACATCCTGTGAACCCTCTGGGGGAAGAAGTTGCTCTCCATGCTCAACTTAATCCTCCCCTGCCACAACCTGAGGTTTTAGCAATGTCTCTGCTTTTGGCCCAAAGCTCCAACTTTACCACTCTCCAGAGAGCACCATGCTCTGACCAAGCTAAACAACCAAATAACACTAAAATAGGTAAGAGTTAAAGAAATCCCAGAGTCACATCATGGTGGGGTTGGAAGGGCCCTCTGGAGATCATCCATCCCAACCCTCCTGCTAAAGCAGGGACATCCACAGCAGCTCACCCAGGAACACAACATCCAGGTGGGTTTGGAATCTCTCCAGAGAAGGAGACTCCACAACCTCTCTGGGTAGCCTGTTCCAAGCCATCAAAGTGAAGAAATTTCCAGTGAGCCTAATCTGTTGTTCTTCCACAGAATCCCCAAACCACAGCAACCAGGAAACTCATTTTCTGCCTAAAGGAAATGCAGGAAGGGACTCAAATCCCATCTTCCTAGATGGAAAACGTGGGCTTTAAAGATTTATTTTCACAACAGCCTTTTAACCAAACCCGTGGTGGTGTCCTGGAAACACAGCTGGCAGCAAGCCAACAGGGAACATCTGACAGGGCAGCAAAGCCTCACAGTGTAGAAGTGAGAGTAAGGGAGAAACAGCACCGAAGACACACAACTCAATCAACAATATCAGCAACAGAGATAGCTGAAACTGGGCGTTTGTTGGTTTGGTTTTTTGGTTTTGTTGTGGTTTTTTTTTTTTTCCACTTACATTTTGCTCCTCTGGTTCTAATTTGGGAATTTTGTGTGACTTGCGCTCTTCCGCTCGGGAAGAGTCATGCTTGCTACTTTTTTTCCTTTTCTCTTTCCTCCCTTCATGTTTCGCCTTTGCATACTCACTGGCTTGGACTTCATTTAAAAGGTCCCCGCACAGAGAGGACTCAAACAATTCCCTGCCGTTCTGGATAGTTTTGGTTATTTTTAATTTGATCTCTGGGGAACCAGTCTTCTTTGGAATCACCGGTTGGGAGACTGCGGGGGGCTGCGGCGGCAGCGGCGCTGGGGGTGGCTGAGGAGGGGAAGGTTTCTCCAGAACTTCGTGCGGCCTGGCGTTACTCGAGTTCTCCATTTGGTAATACTCCGGGGGACTAAAGGTCCTGCCTGTACCAAAGCCGTTGGCGGAGCCGTTGGGATACTGGGCGTAGGCCTGGTACTTGGCCTGAGGTTCGTACATGCTGATGGTGGGTGGGTAGCCGTTGGTGATGGGGGGCAGCTCCTCGGGCGTGGGTGTCGGGTAGGGGAAGCCTTGCTGCAGGGCAGCCTCGTAGGGTGTCTGGCCACCATCTTCAGGGAGGTCGCTGCTGCCATCAAAGGCATCCTCTTGGCGGATGTTGGCCGAGTCAATGAGTTGAGGTGGTTGCTGAATTGTGTTTCCCATGATCCCTTGCATGAAAGAGAAAGAGAAATCCATTGTTCTGCTCCAGCATCCTTAGCTTTCCCTTTTTCTCATAGGGCCTACAGGCGGGGGAAGGGAAATGAGAAGTCAGTGTAAATCACAAAGGTGATGATTAAAGAAATTAAGTTCTTGAGAAAAACAAACCAAACCAAGAGAGATCTAAATTACCCCTCTCCCCTCAGCAGCCACCCTCTCCGGGGTTTACAGAGGGCTGGCACAACCAAATTTTTATAAAGGACTATTTACCCACTGCTGCAGAACAGCTTTTTTTTCACAACTCCTTTCTTCTTTTCAAGGACATTTAAAGAAATGCTGCGAGCACCTACGGGAGCTTCAAACCCATGAACCCATGAAGTCAGCTAACGGTGCTAAAACCCCAACCCCACTCTACAGCCCTTCTAGCTTGGCTCTGGCAAGCATTATCCTAACACAAAGCAGAGCCTGTGATCCTCGAGCGCACAAAAGATACCAAGTTCTGTTGCCCCTGGAGTCACTGCAAACCAAACAAGCCAGAAAAGCCACAGGAAGACCACTCAAAGCAAGACAGAAACCTCTTCTCTTCTCCCCACAGCTCCTCACCAAAATCCAAGAGAGATGAGCAGCCCTCAGGCCAGCAGGAGGCCTGAGCCGTGGCCTTTCCTGCACAATGGCACAATCGCAGTGCCCAGGTCATTCCGCCTCAGCTGCTGGGCAAACCAGTTCATGCCATGCACAGCCTCAGATGGAGCTTCCCAACCTCCTCCCTCACCAGAGAAGCAGAGCAGGGTTTGCACCCACTGGATCCCAGAAGCTGAGTGACTGGAGTTATTCTCCTCACTCCCTGTCCCCCACTTTATTTAACTCTGAAGCACTTTAGCCTTAAACACTGCATGGAATGAAAGCCATTGTCTGTACCAAAAGATCTCCAGAACCTGAGGTTAGTCACAGAATTAAAGTAATGATTGGTGAAGCTGTCACACCACCCCCATCACCCATTTTCCATTGCAGATTGAACACTAAAAATCAGCCTAAACCCAAGTCAGACTCCCAGAACACATCTCCTGGCTTCCTGAAGGCTTCTGCCTCACCTAAGCAATCCCAACGTTCAACAACAGACCTCCAGTGACCTACAGCTCAGGCAAGATTCTCCTTTGCTCCCAAGCAAGGTCAGTTTAGCCCTTCCAAAGCAAAGAGGGTCCTGTGTTACTGATTCCCTCTCTGTGCAGGCATACAGGAGGGTTGCTGTGCCTTTTTGGTTGGGGTTTGGAACGACATTAACCCAGCCTACAGCCACTTTTCCTAACAAGAATCAACACAGAATCCTGCCCACATGAAATTCTCACCCTCCTGACATAACACATCACAATACTTTATCTCAAGACTGCAAAACACAAACAACACTCTCCTGGCTCTGAGCCTGCAAAGGAAACTGAGAAGTCAGAACCATAAAAAGGAGGAGCTGGAGCAGAGCTTTGCTGCTTTTCGTGGACCTCACACCCTGATCGTATCAATGTTTGCATTCATCCTTTGTGGCCAGAGCAGCCAGCCAGGGGCACATTTGTCACTGTAAGAAGTGACTTAGGGAACAAGGCAGCAGAACAAGGCTGTTCAGCAACATTCAGTAACTGCAGGAGCTCTTACATCTCGTGTCTGCAAGCCCTAGCCCCACTCTCCAGCAGCGCTCCGCACAGCAGCCAGCAAACCAACACTAAGTGCTGCTGCCAGGGGGACAGCACAGCCCAGGGGGACAGCAGGTGGAGCAGGCAGCATTGCAGATCAAGGTCAAAACACAGAACCACCACTACCACCACCACCCATTCTAGGAAGAGGAAGTTGGGACCGTCTGTACTGTTTACCAACTAATTGCTACTTTGTGTCTTGCCAAACTGGAAAGCAAACAACAGATTTCTCGCACCAGCAAGAAAGAGCACCCAGAGCTGCTCCTGGTGACTAAAATCAGGATCAATCTTTTTCTTCTGAATACTTTAAATAACATCCAGCTGAGCTTGAGAAGCTGCAACTGCTTTTCAGTCACCCTGACACATCCATTGCTGGATGGACACAATCAAAGCAGGGAGAGTTTCAGACATTTTAGCATTAATCTCAAGTTCCCATGTTTTCATTGTGGCTCTTTTCTTATAGCAGTCATTAATCCCTTTCTTTTACCCCACCACTCTGTAACTAAGACCTTTTTCTACTGCATTGCTGACTTATAAAAGCTTCCACATTTGAAGAAGCTGGGATAGAAACCGTTTTGTGCAGCATTTCATGGAGACACCAGGTGCAGGTCAAGGTCTGCCTGGGCTGTACCCCTCTGCACCCTCTCTGGTCCAGCAGTGGGTCCCCCAGTTGTGACAGTCCCCAATGTGGGTCCCCCAGCTGTGACAGTCCCCAATGTTGGCTTCCACAGGCACTAATTGAGGAGAGTTCCCTTATGTGACAGAAGTTGTGGTTTAAAATTCAAAACACTTTCCCTGCACCACATTTAGGAGTTACCAGTAACAGAAAAACAGTGTTGATTTATTTTGTTCAAGTTACTCCTTTCTGGAGCTCCTCTGGGGAAAACAGACCTTGCTGTGGGCCTGTGCTTCAGTCAGGACAGTTTGTGACCTGCCTCACGACCCTCCCATAGCAGCAGCTAAAGAAAGGGTTATTGCCTCACTGCTCCTCTCAACAGTCTTAAAACACAAGAGCTTGCTCTCCTCTGACAGAGCTTGCATCACGGAAAGCTTCTTCCTTCTGAGTTTTTTCTGCCACCACAGTTAACACACCCAAGGCTTTCCCACCCTTCCTCCTCCCCAGCACCCTGCATGGGTTGGTTTGCTTCTCATCCTACCCAGGGAAGCTGCCTCGGGGCTGTCCCACAGGGAGATGACAGCCCTGGAGACACAAAATAACAGAACAAAACACGAGTCTTGGACACGCAGGAACCTCAGGGTTTAAACCCAAGGAAGGATTGCTCTGTCAGTCACCCCCACAACCCTAATGGAAAGCTGAAATATCAACAACCAGCTCAAGAGCTGCCCCAAACTTTCCTCAGCAGAGGGTCACCACCTCAAGCCACAGGCAAGGAAGTTTTCAGTGCTATGGGTTGGCCTCCCAGGAAAGTATTTCAGAACAAATTCTTCTCACCACAGCAGCAATCACTCTATTAAAGCATCAGCCTCCTGCAAGCTGTAGAATTCAGCTTCCAAACATGACCCACAACAGATACTGCACCATAGGACACTGTAACTCCACCAAAAGACAAAGAAACAATCTGAATTTTTTCAAGGACTCTAAGAAATGGATACTGTAGAACAGCTTGGAAACAATTTCAATTCAATGACACCATCAAAGTGCAACTGAGTTTCCCTGTGAGAGAGAAAGAGTTGGCTCTCCCAAGCCGTTCTGTCTTCCTCCTTTCCCACAGCTGCAGGATCTTTGGAGTGAGCAGGGAAACGAGGAATGTTTACAGACTCCACACATGGACGCTGCCTGAGTAAATATTTTCACGTGGCCCAGGGGAGAGTCACAATTCAAAGTATCAGAGGGAAAAGTAAATGAAATAAAAACAAGCAGTAGAAGATAAGGTGAGTCAAGCCAGCAGAGCTCTTATGGTGCTCTTTCCTTACACCAGCACTGGGTTTCACTTCCCATCCCCAGCTTTGTAGCTTGACTGAGCATGGGTGACACCTTCAAGAGTGCACAGCCAGCCTTAGACAGGTCTCAAACCGGTTGGGAGTCCTCTGGGCTCATGTTTGTTACCCACAATTGCACTGATCTCAAGCCATTTTCACCTGAGTCTTTCTCAGCTTCACCTTTAGAAAACAAGATGCTGAGGAAGTTCTCCAGCATTGCTTTCGTGCTGCAGGAGAGCAATAAGTGACCCCTTGGATTACCAGCTCTGAATGATGCCAATCCCACCTGACCAAAGGGGTTCTTCCTCCCCAAAAGGGTTAAACAAAATACAGCAACACAGCAGGGTTTGCTTACCTAGAAAACACACAAATATGCCTCTATTGTCTCCTGTGCTACTGCTCAAGCAGGAGGAGCTCAGAAATGTGACAGAGGACACTGCAACTTTCCTAAATGTCAGGAGCACTCAGCACTGCTCTTCACGCCCAGCACAAGGCGGGAGGACAGGCCCCAAAGTCTGCTAGACACAACTGAGACGTGGGCTGTACCTCACCAAGGCAGCCAGAAGGCAGCCCAGAAGGATGAGGCTTTCCCTGCCTGACCAAGACACAGGGAGTGGATCTGAGGCTTTCCTGCCCCCACTGCCACCAGCCAGGCACTCTGCTCAGGCCAGCACCAGCTCCATTACCCTGGGGCTGGCTGCCACCACATCTGGCACAACCCCTCCCTGACACAACAGGAATCTTCACCCAGCTTCCACAGAACCTTTCTGAATTAACTTCACCCTTTGTTGAGAGCCCTGCCCCAAGCTGCTGGGTGAGCTCTTGGTGGAGGTGAGACATCTGCTGCCACAACAAAAACTGTCTGGTGGCCGACTGGCTGAGCTGAGAAAGCAACAGTTTGAGTCAGGCTGACGTGTTCAGTGAACGGTGCCACTGCCTCCTCGCCCTCAGCTGGACTTTCTATCAACAGTCTTGAAAGCAGAAGTCTTAGGCCAGCTTCCTGCACAAAGCACAACCCAGCTCCACACAGACCTAAACCAGAGAGGTCCAAGGGTCTCTCCATAAACTGCACCCCTATCTGAAGGGGGCTAACAGGAGAGCTGAGGAGGGACTTTTGACAAGGGCTGGGAGTGACAGGGCAAGGGGGAAATGGCTTTGAGCTGGGAGAGGGGGGATTGAGACTGGAGGATGGGAAGGAATTCTTGACAGTGAGGGTGGGGAGACACTGGAACAGGTTGCCCAGGGAGGTTGTGGAAGTGTTCAAGACCAAGTGAGATGGGGTCTTGAGCAACCTGGTGTAGTGAGAGGTGTCCCTGCCCATGGCAGGGGGCTTGGACTTAGATGAGCTTTAAGGTCCCTTCCAACCCAAACCATTCCACAGCTCTCTGACCTGAGCCAGCACCCAGCCATTTTCCATGCTCTCACTCCAGTGTGTGCCAGTATCTAACCTGTGGCTGGGATTGGTCCCCTCCAACACCTAATCCATGCAGCAGTGGTTCTGCACAGCTGTGCATGGCCCTGTGTGCTCCACAAACAACTCTATACCCAGGACAGGCTGGGTCAGGTGTGATTTTTATAAGTGATGCAATTTCTGCCATATTTTCATCCATCCTCTCAAAACCCTAAGCATGGAACTATGCTCAAGGTTGTGAAATGCTCAAGCTGGCTCCTACTGCAGCTCAGCACACACACACCTGCTGTTGGGGCCCTCACCAGAAACAAACACACCCAAGGTTCTTTTACAGGCATGCCAAAATCCCTTGGAGGGCCACCTTCACCAATCATAACAGCATCCTGTGGAGCTCAGACTATCTGAGCTGCAGACACAAACAAACCATCACTTTTATTGATTCCTGCACTCACTGTTTGCTGTCTCCCAGTCCCATTTTGTTTTGGCTCTTTACGAAATCACCCAAAGTTTTGTTTGCACAGGTTTAAGGCAAAGCCAAGTTCTCCAACTGCACACAGATGCAACAGCAGCAGAACTGCAGCTTGTGGCATTTCTCCTGACTTCAGCTGGAGCACGCAGCCTCCTCGGGCAGATACAAAGGGTGATTCAGAGCCTCTTGACAAACTCTATAAAGCTTGTGGCAAAGCTGACACTTCCCTGTGCACCTTGCTAAAGGTGGTTTGGTTTGTTGGCTGTTTGGGGTTTTTTTTTTCATTGCCAAAAGAAACAGCCACATCTGTGACATGGTTTTGATAAGGTCACTTTTAATAGGTTTGCCATGGTGACACGGAAAGAAACAACTCCACCAGCAGCCATGAGAGTGCTGGGCATTAAAAAGAGAAAAGGGGCTTGCCTTGAAAATAGGCTTGGAGCAATAATGACTTAAGAGCCTCGGGATTCAAACAAGGAATGTGGACAAAACCATCTTTTGTTCTTCAGGGATTGATGGCCGCAGAGAGGCAGCAGCCAGATCTTTGGCAGTACCAACCATTGTAGGAGTCGTGACATGTGTTTACATGTCAAAACCAGTGTCATGACTGCAACATGGCCCATGTGAATCACCTCAAAACTCGGGCAAGCCTGCTGGCATGAGCTGTATTAACATAAAATGTGCAGTCTTTGATCAACACCCTCTGCTTTACTCTCTAACTTCATCAAGCACACAACAACTTTTTGCAGCAAAAGCTCTTCAAGCAGTTCCTTTAAAAGCAAAGTTGTTTTTGTTTTTTTTTTTTTTATTTTAAATTGCATCTTAGTCAAAAGAAGCTGCAATGAGCCACTGCAAACCCTGAACTGGCATGCAACAGACGACGATTTTAGGTTCCTTCACGCTGCCTTTTGGGTTGGTTGGTTTACACAGATCACAGAATGGGAAGGT
>VWYK01056081.1:354-11467 GCA_013399775.1 Semnornis frantzii | reverse complement strand
AATTGAGCCACTGAGGCCTTGTATCCCTAGCTGAGGGGGCAGTTTTGGTCTACCCTTAGGCTGACTGAGATGGAAGGGGTGGAGGACTCTAGAAGGCCAGTTTGGGCCAAGTAAGTCTTGTATCTATTCTACCTGATTGCCTTTTGTATATATACTCTTGTAAATAGAATTTCTCTTTAAACTTCCAATCAGTTTACAGTATCCTCATTCTTACTCTTGGAAAGGGGTAAGAATTCATTCTGTTCTCCAGAACTGGGTAAGCTTGTGGCCCAAACTGGCACATAAGTCAATAAGCTTATTTCAGAGAAAAAGGAAACAAGATGATCAGCAGGCATGGAAAGTAGCCTCTGATGCCCCAACAGCTGTCCAACTACACTGGTATGTACAACCAGAGAGGTCTAAATTGGAACCGAGTTGCACCTGTAATAGGAAGTGAAATCACGCAGAACACACTTGTATCTTTTAGGCATAGAGAAGTGTTAGTTCATTCTATTACAAGAGCAAAGAGGAAAATATTTTAATTCAAACAACACACTAGTAATGGCATTCTTGTGAAATACCAGAGATTTGACTCTTCTGATAAAGTGGAAGTGTGGCTTTTTCCCTAAAGTCAGCTATTATTTTTGATTTCTGTCAGAGTTGGCTTACTGGAATTAAATCTGAGGAAGAAAAGCCTTCCCATTAGCAACTAAGTAAAATGTTTGAGTTTAAATTCATCAAAAGTTTCTCCATAAAAATTCTAGCCTGAGACAAAAAACATGTATCTGGGTATGGTTACAAGTCATAGAATAATGGAATCATAGAACCATTTTGGCTGTAAAAGACCTCTAAGATCGTAGAGTCCAACCATCAACCTACTACTACCATGGTTATTAAACCACATCCCCAAGGCTTCACTGAAATGAAAGGTAGTCACAGGAGTGCAAATAGGGGTCTCTTTTTAAATAAACTCTCTACATTATTCAGGAACACAGAGAACTGAAACCCCCCTAGAAGTATCAAGCAGGAAAACATTTAGCCTATCACCATGCTATTTCTGAAGCAGATTTTCACAGGTATTTCTTGAATTAAATGTATTTCCAGAATAAACCTAATATGTGTTTTCTCTTCCTAGAAAGAAATCAAAAAGACAAATATGTTTCTCTGTGACTATCAATGTGAAGAAATTCCTAGATTGTGATAGTATGAACATCATAGCAGCAGTTTTCAAGATGATAGTTCGGAATTGTAGGGAAAAAGGAGCCCAGTCTCAGGCAATTACATTAGAGCATTACAATTAAATAACAGCTGTATTTTTAGGAACCATTCATTTAGTGGTATAATTTGGGTTACTCTTCTCTCCCTACCATTTTTTTTTCCTGAGCCAAAGGACAGACTTTATCAACATGGCATGACATTTTGGGAGCTATTGGCATAGCTTATTGGCATCCATGCACTTGATGTTCACACAGGTCGAAAGCCAGATATTTAAGACTGATGACACATTTTCCAATTTGCTGATCAGTGGAAGTCTTAGCCTTGATTTCAATATCCTCTGAGTCAGGATCTTACCTTAGAGTGCTGAGAGACCCTTTATTGAGAAAATACTGCTTTACCTCAGTCTTCTGGATAATGCGTTACCCTAGAACTCTAGGAAATATTGCTTTGTTTCGATCATAAGGAGGGAATAAAGAAGACTGGAAGGGAAAGGAGTTGTTCTGGTTTGTTTTACAAATCCTTACCAAAACACCAACCAAACTTAGAAACATGTCAATACTTCAACTGAAAACACAAAACTGAACAATAAATAAAACCTATAAAAAGGTCCATATATTGCAAAAACTTAATGAGAGTAGGAACTCAATTTCTACAGTGTGAAAAACAAGTAAGTACACAGAATGAGCCAGGTTTGGCCCTGAAATTTGATGTTCCCTTTAGACAAAATGAATCCTTCACACTAAGTGATCCTCACATTTGAGTTCACAGAATAGTATCGTCCATTTCCAGGTATGGAGCAAATCTTTCTGAGGCATTGTAAATTCACACTGCGAGTTTTGGAGGGACCAGAACTGCTCTGCATATGGGGGTAACTACAGAAAGGTTTCACTGATAAATACCAAGAATACCTCAGATGAGGTAATGAGTGAGGATTTACACCATCTGCCCTTTCTGATACTCTTGATTCATTACCTCTGCTCTCAACAAATCTTCTCCAGAGCCCTGACTGCCATCTAAATGGTGAGATCCTTTGCAGAGCTTACTGCCAGTCAGCTACATCTGGGAAACAGTCTGCTCTGACAAAACTTACAGTCACCTTATTGCAAAAACATTTATTCCTAGCCTATCATACACTTACTTCTGTCACTAAAACTAAACAAAGAGAGAGAAGTGCAGTACAGAAAAGAATGGAAAAATAGACAACAGTATATTTTAATTATTCCTTCTTTCTCTCTTATTCTTGACAATCTGCTAAGAGATATGTAAGAAGAATAATTTTTAGACAATTATTTCCAAACTAAGATGCAGATCACTAGAAATTACTCCCAAATTTGTTATTAGAAGGAAAAAAGGGAAATAAACCATTAGCTTCATACATAGAAGCCACACTTTTAAACTACAATGCAAAACTGTTTCTTTCTGTTTTAAAATCTTTCCACAGCAATGCCCATGATTGCCCCCCAAAGAGAAAAGAAGGGGAAAAAAAAAAAAAAAGAAAAAAAAAAAGGAGGAAAAAAAAAGGAAGCATTTGCCCAGACACAAACTAGCCACTACTTTTCTGGTACTGATGAATGCTATAATCTAAAGGCAATGAAATGGAGAAGCAAAGAGGTCAACAGCCTGAGCACCCTTGAACAAAAGTTCCCTTGGAGATGTCTGCTGCAATCTCATTTGTTTCCTCTAACACTTTCAGGTGCCCCTGCTCCTTTCTTTAAAGCTCCTAATTCAGTGGCTGACAAATGATCACTTTCAAAATCTCTGTACAGGAATAACCAAGTCTGAATATGTCCACTGAAGACCATTAAGCCATCCACCATTTGAGTTAGGATGAGTACTTCTGGCCACACACCCAGACGAAGTTTTCACCACCAGCTTCTCCAAGTCAAGACTAGTCTGAAGTTTAATGTGTAGTATTTCCTTTTCCTAAAAGCTTGGCAGTCAAGTAGTCTATTCTGGACTAGGTCTGCAGGAAAATGCGCTCACTTACTCTTTCCTTACTACAGTATTTTCTTATTCCTTCTTTCTTAGAGTATTTCCAGAAAGTAGGAAATCATGTCTTCTCAACATAATGGAAATTATTGTGAGAAGTTTCTGATCTATCCCAGCACAAAAAGTCAAGAGAAGAGTATTCTAATTGATGCATGTTGAGGACAGTTGACAGGAAAGGAGAAGAAACTTGTTAAGAAAAAAATCTAACCCCCTCCAGGAAGAACTGGTAACAGACTTTTCCTTATACACCCTGACATCCTCAAGTTTGCTTTTATTTTCATTTCTTTCCCTCTTTCAAGACCTCTTTGGAAGTACAAGGTCTGAAGACAGGGTCTCAATGACAGAGTAACATCATCTTTGACTGCATCAGAGGAAAAACAGCAGAAAAAAAGAACAAATGAGCTATGTTTTGGAAATGCAACCCTTTCCTGCATACACGAACATCACTCTTGGCAGAAGCAAGCTCCGGCATTAACCATTTAACTATTGTCTGAGCTACTTCCAGTCCCATAATTTTTTGTTTTCTGGGCATAGGACACATTAAGTGGCACACTAGACTCTCAACACTTAAGTATGTGGCTGATTGTCTAAGCTTTCCTTCTTGGATAAAACTATACATTCAAAATTATAATAATAAGCATCATGATACATAAGGAAATTTCTGTCATACTGATACCTTTTTTTCCAGGATAAAAACAATCATTTTATCTCAGGATATACTGTATTTTACAAAAGATGCTCTTTTCATTAAATAAGCAGCATATGTTCACTGTAAATTTGGGGAAGCGTTAACCTTAGCAACAGAAAGAGTTCATAATCAGCATGTCTGCTGCACAGTAAAAGAAAACATCAAAACAGTTAAAGAAAACTGGCATCTCATAAGTGGATGATCAGTCTTCAGAAAGTTCTCTTGAATGCAGACACATGCATGAAGCAACAGAAAAGTACAATCTGACAAGGTGACATTTAGAATGTACTGTTTTGTCCTTAACTTCTTCAGGCTACTGGAGCTGACATGCAGCTTGTTATCCATGATATTAACGTAACTGTGACAATAGATGGGATCCTAGGAAGCACCCATGTGCTACAGAAAATAACAGGAGAATCCTTACTGACATACTACTGACTCATAAGCACTTTATTTTACTATTTGTTCTCAGGTCCACACTAAGATGATGAGATTCAGGAGATTCAGGAGAACTGCAATGTGGGGGCATGCATTGAAATTCCCAGTCTGTGAAGGAAGAATAGGAGAATGCACCCAAAAATCTTTCTCTTTTACCTTAATCAAATCAACTAATGATATTGCAACAACAGTATTTCCCATTTCTTGCGGCTATGTGTGTGTCTGCTGTTGTAACCACATACATTGCTTTATTACACCTCAATCTTTTAATAGGTGGCAAGAAATACACCACTACCACCCCTCCTAGGCATACATACTCCTCAGCAGTTATCGCTAACACTGTTTTAAAGGAAACAAAAGACTGAGACTCAGAAATATGCGGTTCTATATAATCAACAGTTTATTGATGGTGTAACTGACATACCATACTAAGTCACGTAAACAAGCATGAGAGATTTGATCTTTTCACTTCTGAAGCCATCCCAGCTGGAGTTTTCCCTTCTCAGTCTATCTATCATCCAGGCAACAGTGTGTGGCCACAAAAGCACACAATAAATGCTAATGCACTTATCAAGGAATTCCCCTCTGCTCTTCTGCAGACAAGAAACGTAGGAAATAGTACAGAAAAGGCACACAGTAAGCCACATTAAGCAGCTTCAAAGCTGTTCTACTTGTGTGGCTGCATGCATTCAGGAGAAAGAACATAACACTTTCTCCCTTGCAAGGACTGCTTTCCTTCAACAGTTTGCCAAGTGATTGCTGTCTAGCATCTATGCTTAATCCTACAGATGCCTTTCTTTGGAGTTGTTGCCATTCTGTAAAGAATTAGTTCTGCTTAATAGCCCAGCTGTTACATGGGGAACATCCAGCACAGTTTTGCACTTTAGAATACAAAGACAAGGATGAGAACACAAGCTGGACTGTGCAAGTAAAGATGAATCCCCTTACAGCAAATCTAATTTGGCATTAAAGCAAAACAAACCAAACCCTAAACCACAAAAATAAAATAAAAAAAAAACAAAAAACAAACAAAACCAACTAACCAACGCGCACACACACACAAAATCCAGATTTCTTAAAAGAACGATCCCCGAAAGACAACAAAAATGTAATAATCAGTGCAACACAGAAAAAAATATTTCAGCATTGTGAAAAAACAAGAGCTTCCAGCACTCTAAGTGCTAAATCTGCCCAAATTTCACTGCAGATGACAGCAGAATGGTAAGACATCTATCAATCAGGTATCTTTAAAAATAAACGTGTGCTATTCCTGGCTAAAATAAAACAAGACCCTAAGTAGAATGCAGTACTCGCTCTTCACCTCACCCTGCCCAGCTCATCAATCAGAGGAAACACTACAGAGCACATCCCAGGACAGGAGCGGGGCCCCACACATTCCTCTGCCCTGCCACCCACCACTGCGCCTTCCTTCACATCTGGGGGGGGAGGCAGAAGGAAAGGTTTCATTTCATATAGTGGCAAACTGAGACCATCCACATATGAATGAATGTAAGCTGATATGGCTGTGCTGTAAGCCTTCAGACTGTCAGAAACACTATCCCTGAGATACATGAGCACTCTCCATTTTTTGCTTACAGTGTTTCAGAACCAGCATCCTAGGATGAAAGATGCAATTTCCTTGCAAAACACTGAGTAGAGGGAATGGGAATTCAAGCCCTTCAGCCCCCTGTCCAAACGTCAACATTTCAGCATTCCCATGAGGAAAGGAAAGAAGAGATGCCTCCACTCTCAAGGGCCAGATGCCTACAGCTCATTTCCCTGTCACCAAATGCTCCTCTACTGCATTACACACCCCAGTAACAGTCTTTCTACAGAGGGTAGTAACTAACAGCAAAATTCTGAAAGTCTTCAAGTTTGTGAGTTGCGGGGTGGGGGGAAGGTAACAAAAGGCATTGTCCATTCTGGCTTTTTGTTGAAGTTACTTAAATCTTCTAATTAGATATTTGAAAAATTCTGAGGGTAAAGGAGAGAGAAGTTTCCAACACTTGCAATTTTCACACAAAACCGATCAGAGATGTGGCCTCCAGATAAAAATAATATTCCTTTCATTGTCATATAAATCCATATATTTTCCTCCAAGTATATTTCATTCACTCCTTTATGTGTCTGCAAACCAATCTGCAAATTTTTTTTTTTGAATGCACCATAAACATCCTCATATCAGAGGCACACAGAAGAAACAAAAATTTTTTTTCTTTAGAGAAGTCACCTTGCTATGGCTGTTGACTGCTTGAATTGGAGGCAATAATCATACTTCCAGTTTGCCCAGACAAAGCAAATAACAGCATTCTACTAAGCAGGCAATACCTCTGATTATTACATTACTTATATACTCTAATATAGGACAAGCCATTTTCCTTTCCCATGGTTTTTCAAAACCTCATTATCTCCAGCTGATGGCCATGAATGAAAGCCATCAGGAAGACACCAAGGGAAGCCTTATCTGGAGCACAGAGAAAACAGTATCCACATCTCCAACACCATGCTCTAACTTGAAACAAGCAAGTTCTAAGAATGGGGCTGATTGTTAGGAAATGCAGCTTAGACATGAAAAGAATAGCACCAGGCTAGGAGGCCTACTCAACAGGTGGTGTACTTATGCCAAGTTTCTGACATATATGTAGAGGTATAACAGTGAAGAGTTAAGCAAGGTTAGATTATCTCAGACTTCCTCTCTTGTACTCTCAAGAAAGTTGAGCCACTCATTTATCTCACTACAAAATTCTCCCTTTTCCCTCAAAAACAGAGAGAGAAAAGAGAAAAGAATACAACGGACCAAGTCTCACAGTGTTTTCTTCTAAATCATGCACTTGTACTTACACCAGCAGAGTATAACACTTTGGCCTGAAGCCAAACAGAAATCCCTCATAATGCGTTCAATAAGCCAAATCAAAACAATACATAGCTTATGAGAGTAAAGTAAAGAAAATTGAAGGTTATATTTCATCTGCTGGAGCTCATTATGTTCATTCAAACAGAGGCAGAAGGTTAAATGGTTGGATCTGCTGTTTAATGCTTGTTATTTCCAGTGGAAGGAGATAAGCAATGACGTTCTTTTCTCACAACTTCATGAAGAGGATCAGCCAAAAAAATCCTAATGCTAAGGGAACACAGCCCAGTTGAAGGGAAGCTGGACAGCACAATGAAGAGGAAACATCCCTCCCTAGTCTAAGTAAAAACTGTTTTTTAATGCATTAATTATAAAATTGAAAACATAATTCAAGTTTCATAAAGTTTGGAAACACCTCCCTCTTGTTTTACAAAAACGGATTGTAAATCAGCAGACAAATGTGCAGTCCTGGAAAATGCCAGGTTTGTACAACAAACTTTTTTGTTCATATGGTGAAAACAGGAACTGATATGAAATACTAGGTTCTACCCTCAGCTTTACTGCTCCCTGTGTTGTCTATAGGAAAGTAAATTTGTGTGATCTTGTAGATTTATTCTCTCAGTTTTCTCCAGATCTAGAACAGAAGTAACACACTAATCTTTCACTTACTCTAGGCTTTTCTGGATTGTTAAAAGGCTCTGCTTAACAAAGAGGTAATAGGTGCATTAATATTCATATATCATACACATTAAACCTAAGAGTGAGATTAACAGAGATCAGTATTTTAAACCCTCTGCCAGATCAATAATAAAAAAAAAATCTCTGGATTTGTGGCAAAAAAATAGGGGGAGTAGACAAATCATAGAAGGGGGGGAGGAGACACCAAACAGCTTTATTGCACTGATGGAATTGAAATGATCCAACCCACTTCAGGAGCACCACACTGTGCTGATAAACTAAATCTCTCTTTGATTGAAGGCCGAATTAAAACAGAGCAATGCAGGAACTCTTCTGACCCAAAAGTAATCCACTCAATCATATAATGCATTGCCTTCCTTTTAGTAAAATGAATAGCTCTCCATAGAACCTTTTTCTTCCTTGACAAGTCCTTCACAGAAGAATGTGAATCTGGACAGTTAAATGAATCAATCACCAGCTGCTAGACCAGGGCCAAGATGGTGAGCCCAGGGGCCTGCCAGAGTTCACTGACCACTGGGCAAAGCAGGACAAAGGCTTTGCCTCTATGAATAGCCTCCTTCTGGGATCCAAAGGTCACTTAGCTGCCTTGGAAACGGTCCCCTTTGGTTATTTAAAGTTCTCAGGCTATTCTGCTGCAGATATTATTGTTTCAGGTGGTCACCACCTTTCCTCTTCACAAGTTTGTGTAAGGCCTGACAACCATTATTTAGGTAAATGTAGGACAATGGTAAACACAGAAGCAACTAAATAGTGAAGAAAGGAACAATTAAAATAAGGACAAATAATGCTTTATGTTTCCTCCTAATCCCAACTTCTAAACATGCCTGTGAAAAACATCCTCAGAGAACTAAGGTCCTGGCACCCAAAGAAAGGGCCAGATCCCCAACAGGATCCATCTGCTTACCTTGCACTGAAGGCACAAGGTGTTGAATATTTCGCTAGATTTGAGACTCTTTACATAATAGTGTCAGGAAAAGAACAGGACTATCAGAGCTTTTCTCTAGTCATGACTGCTGGGCTGTATTTCCAGCAAGCTGCGCTATGGCCCAAGGTAAGACCCGCAGCTTAACACAAAGGTGGTACTCTAGGCTACCCACTGGAGTAAATACCTGAGAAAGGAGACAGACCAGATGAAGGAGGCGGTGAAACCCATAGCTGCTAACTTCTCCACATCACTGGAGCCTGCATTCCTCTCTGGCACCTACCTAATACTATGCATCACAAAATAGCTCTTCTCCAGTACACAGGCAGTAAGCCAAATTTACTCACAGCTGGGTCACTGCACTGAGAAATACGAGACAGCGTACAGGTGGGCATGCATCTAATCCCTGTCCACATACTAGTTTGAAGTATAGTCAAAAGTATAAATCACATCTATGTAGTAGGGTGCTAAAATGGTTTCCTAAATTGGATTATGCTCTGATAAACAATTCTACCAACAGGTTTCCAAATGTTGCTACAGTATCTTCACTGGTTAGTAAAGTTTTATAGGTAAGAAAAACTATCTCAAGACTGTAATTACCAAGCTAAAGCTATTGCTAAACGAGTGCTTAGACACAAGTACATGTTTTGGTTGAAAAAAAAAATTTTCATAAACTTATGTAACTTGTCTGAGAAATTGTCACAGGGTCCTCTATTACAAGTTTTTTTCCTGACACCATGCCAACATAAACCACTAACACTTCCAAGCACATTTATTTCAATTTTTTTGCTGCATTACAGACATCATTACATAAATGAGGCTAACCCCAAACTTTCCCATTAACACGGCATTCGGTGTATCTGCCTCTTACATGTGTATATATACACACGGGAGATGAAAATTTCCAAACCCAAATGCTCAGAAGTTCGGAAACTGAAGAAATGAAGCACTTAGCAACTGATTTACATACATGTTTTAGGAAACAACCCAACTGCACAACCACTAATCACAGCACCAAATGAATGTTGGTCACATAATGAGCATCTATTCAATATTCTGTTTTCTGTGTTCAGTGTGTGTCCTCATTTCTTATTGATTACACTCTATTAAGTGCTGCCCTGCAGATAGAGTTATTAACTTCCCTGTGGCCTTTTCTGCAGAGCTTTGGACTACAGTTCTTTATAAATGTTAATGTATCTACTCTTACCATTTGAGATGATCTTCTATTGTTACCTTAATTTTACTGTTTGGGATAGACAAACAATTGGATGGTAGCCCATTGCTACACTTAGGTGTCCAAGATCCTTTAGGGGTCTACTGATCCTTCACAATACTCCACATGCTGCAACCACAGCTTCCTGCAACTTGTTGCATCTCTGACTGATCAAATTTGAGAAATTCTGTATTGAACATGGAGAGCACAGGAAACACCTATTCACAGACTTCCCATGAAAAGTACAGACAAGCTGACTTGTGTCACATATTGTAGAAGCTTCTGGCTGGAGCCGTAATGTAATGTAAATCTTACAAATCTCCCCTGAGTGGGAGGTTATTCTTTGTCTTTCAGAAGTTCCCAAGAGAAGTCCAGAACTGAGTCCACATTTTATGTCCTGAAAATTCAATTGCGTGACTGGTTACACTCTCTTGAGTCAGTCTTTGCCAGCCCCCCTGTCCTCTCCCACTTCCAGCTTTTACACATGGTAATCTCCAAACCAAGTCAACTCCAGATCTTCCTCCACAAGCTTTTCCTGCCTATTGGTCGCTTCCTGCCAATGCATTCCTCTTACCCTTCCTGACCTCTAGACATATAAGACCACTCACACCTCCACCTCACCAACTTCTCCTCCCAAACTTCCTCTCCAGGTAATTAGACCATTGTTTTCACTTACTTCAGCTTTCAGTGCCAGCTGTTTTCTCCGGGCAGTGTTAGATCACACTTCAGCTCCTCAATTCAGAACAAGAGAAAAAGGCAAGGCCACAGCTGCCTAGGACTGCTTAGAGGGAAATCCCAGCTAAGTGTTCAGAAGCAACACGCTCAGCACAAACGACATCATTCACATAATCACAGCAATAGCAAAAGCTACTTCCAGACATAAAGACCACTTCTCCAAGAGATCTCATGTCTCTATCCTGTAAAAAGGCATTCCCATGCCACTTTGGTGAAAAATAAAAATACAGAAGTCATAGTTTCCTCTTAAGTTTTGTTCTAGGGAGCAAGACAAACAGTCCTGCAAAACTATACTGCATATTCATATATAAAAATATTGAATGTAAAGAGTTGGAAACTGACACAACGAATTTCTATCCAGAAGGTTAACCTGCCAGAAAC
>VWYK01056075.1:878-12219 GCA_013399775.1 Semnornis frantzii | reverse complement strand
TGCAGTTTGGATGGAATGAAACATGGGACACTTAATAGGAAATTTGTAGCCAGAGCACTCTACAGCTTCACCACAGACTCTCAGGAGATGATTCTCTTTCCTCGTCTCTAAAAGTAAAGGTAATCTTAGTTTATCTTGCTTCTTGGCTAACTTGTTACAGAAAACCTCCTCAGTGTTCAAAAAGTACTTGAGATTATCTGAAAAACGAAGTCTTGCAATAGTTTAAACTGGAAGAGGGGCTAACTGGGCTACAGATGAGGGGACTCTGAGCAGGCCTAAATGATAGAAGAAGGCATATAGGGAAGGAAAAAACCTCCCCTGCCTATTAAAATGCCCTGTAACTAGGACTGGTCTTGTGTAAACTATCAGAGCTCCCAAGTACTGCCTTTTAGGATGGAAAACTGGTTGTCTGAGTTATTTTGAGGTTTTATATTATGTTCAGGAATTAATTTGGATGACAACAATGGTGGTTTTAGTGCAGCAGCTCAAATTAAATAAGCAGTCTGGCAGAAGATCTGAGAAGCAGAAGGTGAAAATAAATAAAATGGAGCAGCAAAGAATGCAGAAAGAAACAGAGAGTGTTCAAAGGCATGTAAAGGCAATGAGGGCTGAAGCCAGATTCAGATGCAGACATCTAAGGTACAAATTTTCTTCCCTCCTTTTTCCTCTCCATCTCCTGATGATGTGCATATACAGCCTCTGCCAGCTCTTGCATTTACTCTTGTGACAAAATTTAAGTGATGGAACAGAGGAAAAGGGAGGCAGATGTGTCTATGTGGGAAGTTGCTTTGCCACTCAGTTGTGTATGGGAACCACATCTTTTTGTGTAGTTTGTGAGAGGAGGGATTTATTCTTTCAGCATTTTGAAAAAGACTTATGATTCCACCTGGGTTTATGCACGATAGCTTTCCTGTCTGTACTCTTTATCTTTCTTTGAGAGCTCTCCGACTAAGTTATTTTCCTCCTGGGATACATAAAGTATACTCTCACCTATGCTGGGATAAAGAAACTCTAGAATACAAAGGGCTCTGCTGAAGGCCTTTTGCAAGTATTGTCTGTTCTTATCAGATTTCACCTGGAGCTCATCTGTAGGGCCTTACTTAGCTTGGGTCATGGTCTAGGGCATTACAAACTCTGAATGGTCTGTTTGTGTGCTGTGGTACCTATTACAGGAAGGTCTCTCCAAGGCTGTAAGCTACCAAGCCATTTAAGCTTTTTAATTGTAATGATTTGTAAGTTAGCTCATTAAGTCAGTGATACTGCTCCTGAGCTTTAAGCTGAAATGGTGCTGAAGTGCTTTGTTGGCTTGCAGCCCGAGCTGGCTTCCAGTGTACTATAGGCAGCCCTTCCTGGGATGGTGGTGAATTAGAATTGTGCTGAAGTATTTCTAGCAAGATGAAAAATCACCTCACATCTAAAGGTTTTATTGCTTTTTCCGCTTTCTATGAACTCAAAAATGAGGCCGTTTCTAGGAAAAATGGCACTTGAGAGTATGAAATTTCCAGAAGTGGAGATTCCTTTTCTAAGCAATCTTTTTTGATAAAACTGATGCTGTGCCTGGAAATGGTGGTGCTGTATGAACCTTTGAACCTGCAAAATTAAGTAAATGCTGTGAAATACACCTGGATCTAAATTAAATTTACCTCAGTCCCCAAATCCTCTGCTGAGGTCTGCCCAGAGCTGGTGTGACAGGATTGCAGAGGTGCCTGTGGGTCTGCATGTCTGTGTCCATGTGCTGCTAGGAGGCTCTGTACAGCGAGGTGACATGTGTGGGTTGTTCTCAGTACCTGCTAACTGTCGTCTCCAGAATTTCTCAGTAACAGCACCGCTTGGTGAGTCCATCTAAAATCCTGCTCCTGATGAAGAAATTGGTTGGTCTTTACAGAACAAAACTAAGTCACAACCAACAGCTAAACAATATCTGATAGTTTGTGCTCTTCTTTGCATATTTCTCCAGACACATTTGTCCTGCTATAGGCAGGGTACTCCTGAAGAACCATAGTCTGCTGTAGTTAGTAGTTGCATAATGAGTAATTTGAAACTATGTAATTTATTTAATGCCATCTCACTACTTAGCTTGCAGAATCTCTGTGAGAAATATCCTGGGTCCTTTGACCTTATTTTTTCTCAAATTTGTTTTGAACAGCATGCCTGGAACATGTGTTTCATGTGTTATATTTCCTCTGTGGATTCATCTTTGACGTTCCATGTGTGAACTTTTCTTATAGTTAGTTCTGATTAGTAAAGCTAGTTCAGGTACTGCTGTAGATGGTTTAACTCAGTTTTCTTGTTGGCAATCACAAACCACTCACAGGATGCAGCCCTCTGGAAGGACTGGAATTCTACCTCTAACCGGTTTCAGGCTGAAGTCAGAGGATACTTGTACACACTTTTGTATGCCTATAGCAGGTCTGCAAAACCTGTGTTCAAGCATCCAGCATATGCATTTGACACATGAATTTCCACAAATCCTTGGGTTTGTATATTAGATAAGTCTACCTTTCAGCCAGGTGAGGTTTTATTCCGTGATTTCATGAGCTTTACAAACATCTGTAAATTTAAAGTGGACCTACTTTCAATACCGTTACCAGTTGGATTTGCTTGTTTCAAGTGGCACCTGAAGAGGAGAACAAAAGGGATGTTACAGTGGTTAGAGCAGGCTTATTGGAAACTGAAATATTATCATTTTTTCATTTTATTTGCTTGGGGGCTTGGGTAGCTTTTAGGGGCCAGGATGTGTTAATTAGTCGTGGAAAAAATCCAAAGCAGCAAGAGCAAAAAAAAAAAAAAAATATCAGACTGCTCAGGAAATTGTATGAAGTTTTTCTTTGCCTTTGATTGTGTATCTTGCCTCCACTTAGTTGCCAACAGTTTCAGAAGTCTTGCCTGTTTCAGGAAAGGGGGTAAGGGCCCCGCAGAAATGTTGCCTTTTATTTGTGCTTGTCTTAGTAGCGGTAAATAATGCACTTCACTGTCCACGGTAGTGTCTGATGACTATGGTTGCTTTGAGACTAAGGGCAGAGAAGAGGGACCGCGTTTTGGAAACGCCTGTTGTCAGCCAACCTGTTACACAGGGGTTCAGAGGCTCTTCCCTGCGCCCCCAGCTCCAGGCGCTGCCCGCGCTTCAGGCACACCCTCTGTGTACATTCTGCACATTCCATAAGTGACTTTGCTTATATAACCCTGGCTGTGCTACCTTCCTCTCCCCACATAGGTGAACTGCTGGCTGCCCTCACTTAAAGCCGTCCTCACCCACCAGCCAGGCTCACTATACACAAGTCAATCTTCATTTCTGATCCCATTCCTCTTGTTTCTAATAGCTAAATGCCGAGAGTCCCAGCCTGGGGGTATTTCTTTTCAGGGCAGAGCTAAGGCAGTTGTCTAGCAGCTGCAGAAGCCAAAGTGGCTTTGAATGTGACTGTATTTTTCAGAATTAAAATCTTAAGAACTGTTCCCCCAGAGCTGCATTTTGAAGTGTGGGATGGAAAGTTGAGGCTGCTCCTGCTGCTCCTGCTTTGTTGAAATGCCTTGTGCTGGGCAAACCTGTGCACCATCTTGAGCCGCCTCTTCTATTTCCACATGGAAGGACTGGTAACACCCAGCTTGTAAATTAAAACCAAGTTAAAAAGCAGACCCTCAAACATCAAAATTCCTTGCACGACAATGTGCTTTAGGTACAAAACTGTACCTACAAGTTTAAAAGGGTGCCATTAAAATAGATTCATCCAGGACACGAGGCCAGGTTTTGACCTTTCTTGCCAGGTGCTGGTATTTTCAAAAAAGTGAACTCTTTTCTATTTTTATTGATCCACCAATGCTGTCAATAATCTGTCAGAAATAATTTGTAACAAATGGTTGTAATGATAATGTGGTCAGTGCCAGTAACATTAATCAATGTACTCAACAACAGGGTGCACAGGAAGAATAGTCTCAAAGGACTGTGCTCTTTAATAAGCTTATTGTGTTTTACTAGTTTAGGATTTAGAATTTTAGAATATGGTTTCCAATACCTTTAACCATCATCTGATTCATCTGTAGAAACAACTTCTGGGGCACATAGGTTGGGTTTCATTCTCAAAGCTGTCGAGCATCTCTGGCTCTTGCTGCGGTCAGCTGAAATTGTGGGCATGCAGGAACTTCAGGAATGAATTGTTAGTTGTTATTAATTTATTTGGGAAACACAAACAGTGTGAGTCATTCACTTGTGAAAAATGCTTTACCCTTTCTTCACAATAAGCATAGTGCTGGAAAGCATAGCTTTCAACACTGACTTTAAGTAGAATTTCAGCAGCAGAATTATGAGTGGGGACTGGCTTCGCTAATCTGCAAAGCCCTGCAAAGCTGATAATATACAACAGAGACAAAAATATGGGACTTTCAGATCATATGT
Organism: Semnornis frantzii; assembly: GCA_013399775.1. Classification (NCBI taxonomy): domain Eukaryota; kingdom Metazoa; phylum Chordata; class Aves; order Piciformes; family Ramphastidae; genus Semnornis; species Semnornis frantzii. The sequence continues at coordinate 7,829 of VWYK01056075.1, read as the reverse complement.
TTGGTATCTTTAATGAAACCACCAGAATATGTCTGAATGACATGGAACATAGATAAATATGATGTCACCAGCTTGAAAGCATATCTTCCTGAGGTTTTTTTGCACTGGTTCCTGATCTGGGGTTTTAATTTGATGTCATCTATTTGATCAGTATATCCTGTTTCTTCTAAAATTCTTGGCTAATTTGATCTCTTCTGCTGTAATTTCCATTTCCAAACTCTTTGATAAGTGTCAGCCAGTGCCTTTTCAGACATTTCCTCTGTATATAACCCAGAGAGCTGCTTAATCATGTCATATGTGCGGCAATATGGTTTTATTATTATTCATGTCTCTCTAAAAGCTGAAGCCAAATTTTAACATGAGAGCACAATAGCTGAGTCTTTAACAAAACAGAGAAGGAATAACAAGTCAGTTGCTGTGGGCCCAACAATTTCCGTAGCATCTTTGCATAATGAAGGGCTCTGCAAATTACTTTTCACTCCTAGATTCTGTCTCCTGTGTGTCTTCGGATCTGCCTTTTTGCTCTTGTGACAGTCTTCATTCAGACAAGCTCTGTACCAGAGTGGGAGGGCTGTTACAGAAAGCCAGACTGTAGAGGAAATCTTCATCCCAACTCTTCTTTTCTGTGTTTCTTTTGTGAAAGGACAGATTTCCTTTTGGGAGAGACCTGTGAGTGACTCCCTGCAGCTTACAATGTCATCTTTGGAGGTGGCAACATTCCCAGTACCTATCAGCACGGAGTGCCATGAGCGCCACATTTCACATCTATGTCCTTAGTGAGAAATATAATAGAAATCGAAAACAGTTGGGCAAATGTGTGGTGTAAGTAAGCTGAAAAGAACTGCCTCCTGCCTGTGTGAGCTGTAACTCCTCTGTCTAGATACTTCCATTGATACTTTCAATTTTCTGATTATAAATCTAAATTACTGTGGCTGAAGATATTTGCATCTTAGATCATCCAGGTTAAAACTATTGAGGGATAGATCATTTAACACAGGAAATACTTTATTGCCATGAAGAAAAAAAAAAAAAAAGGAGACATGAACTAAAAAGGTATTATGTTTTGCACCATTAAATATTCTAAATTAAACATTAAATTAAATATTAAGTATTCTAAAAATAAACTGGGAACATAAAAGCATCTGCCACACACTTCCCCCCCCCTCCCCCTTTCTTCTTTTCCTCTCTTTTCCTCCTTCTGAAACGTGTGTACTTGTAATATGTAATGGAGTGGAATTCCATGAAAGGACAGGGCCATTTTTAATACACTTTTCTGGAGCTCCATGGTACATATGTGAACAATTTGAAATAAAAAAATGTTGATTTAGAGCAATTCGTAGACGTCTTGTGGTTGATTGTCTGTACTGGACAGATGGATTTGGTCACTGTAAGGCAAATAAATAAATTAGCACTATCTTTGAAATGTATAGCCACACTTGGCATCTTCAGTTACCAAACTCCCTCCCCTCTGTTCAGTGCCTTCACCTATACTGCTGAACTGGCCTAACTCTATATTCTGTTTGGCCTTGACTTAGAACAGAGGACCACCTGCATGAAAGAGATGTGAAATGTTATGCGTGCCTTTGTAATGGGATAAAGTACCAGAGTACCAAGTCTGCAAATATTTTACTGAGCATGTCATGTATTAAGTAAAGCACTGAAAAGTAAAATGATAAATGATGAGGTCATCATTTTAGAACTGGTGTCCAGGTGGTGAAAAGCCAGAGGGCTGAGATTTAGGAAAAAAAAGTGACTTCCTTTAAGCTTCCCTGAGTTGGTGAGTTGCCTTCCTTGTGCCCTACTATACAGGGCAGCTTTTCGGCCTGTTTGTGTATAAATCTACCTGGAGAGCAAGAACCTTGCAAAGGGAGGATATAGATGTGCTTTTGACTGTCACGATTCACCTTTTCAAGGGCCACAAAAGTACATTCTGCATGAGGGCAGCTTAATGTAAATAACTGTGATGTGTTCTAATTAGTTCTGCCTGCCAAGGTGAGTCATGGAGGCTGTGTTTAAACGTTTCCCCTTTCAAACGGGCTGGCTATTAGCTAGCACCCATGATCTTCAACTCAACAGTTCCAAACTCACTGGAAAGAAATTTGGCTGAAAACTTATTGTTGTGTCCTCTTTTTTGAGTTGGCTTTCTGCCAGCTAGCTTGATTGCAGAAGACTTAAAACTGCAGGAGACGAGTAAAAGGAGCTAGACTGGATCAGGGCATTTCATGCAGCTTCCCTGTCACTTTTATTAGACAGTGTGGTCAGTGTAACTCAGAAGGAAATTCTGTTTGATTTGAAATTTCCTCTCTCGTTTGTGACTGTTCTGTAGTTCAGTGTGTGATCTAGGTGCCCGGGTGTGAACATGGCATTTAGCCTGGTGTGGGTAGCACAAAGGTATGGGGTGGAGAGCCTATCAGTCATTTTTCAAAGCACTCATGCTTTGTCAACTATGCAGGGAGCTGCTTTATTTTCTGTCTTCTGCCTGGGGCAGTGGAACATCAGTCAAGTATTTCCAGAGTGCAAATCAGTTGTTTTCTGGTGGTCTAGGGAGCTGAATGTGCTTCCTAAAGGATCAGCTGAAAGCCAGGCCTGATGCAAAAGGAGAAGCGGGGTGGCACGGGCAGAAAGAGGGCAGGATTGGGGAGAAACCTGCTTTTTCTATGGCAGCTAGTTTTGAGCAGGTAGAAAAGACAGTCTTGTTAACTGGCACAATCTAAAGAGAATTTCCAGAAAAGAATTCAGATTTGAATAATATGCATAAGTAATGACTTCCCTTAGGCTCCAACCATCAAGAATACATTGTACAGATCTTCAAGAGCAGTAGCTTCCTTAGTTCTCAAGGACTTTGTTTGTGAGGGACAGAATTCATCTCCCTACATTACGTGTCAATGCTGTAATAGATTCCGATTTCAGTGATGTCATTGTTTCTTCTAGTAAGTGAAAAGCTCATCATAGATTAAGAGACTTGAGTAGTTGAGAGGCTTATTGTCATCTGACTGGCAAGGCGTCTGACCTGGAAACCACTAGTTTGTGGCATAAAATGTCTTCTAATGGCAAAAAATTCTTTGGTGCACCTAGCTAGATTACAGTACTGACAAAGAGGTAAGATGCCTGTGTCCAACCTGTGCACTTGCTTGGTGCCAAGTCCTGACCATCATCCTGAATGTTCTTTCTGTTTTGAGAGAGGAGAAAGTAAGAAAGTGCACACTTTGCCTAAATGTAGGAGGGATTAGTTTTTGGGCAGGAGAGTCACACAATTTTACCCCACATGAATATTTTCTTTCTGTGTTTGTGTGAGTATAACAACACTTGGAAAGCCCACAAGCACTCATGGCTCAGCTCCGAGTGAGGCAGCGTTGAAGCACAAAGTAGGCAAATTTAAAACTTTTTGGAAACTTTTCAGAGCTTCTCATTATCTGATGTGTGCATTTATGGATTATTGTGAGTGTGTACAGCAAGAGCTTTTGAGGTTTGGATGATGCCGGCAGCAGTTGGAGGGGCAGAGAGCCTACCTGCAACGTGAGCACATAGCCACTAGGAGCTTGGTACCCCTGAGAAGGAGTCCTGGGGTACAAATCTAGTGTGTGAGCAGTGTGGAAGCTCAGTTTTAGGCTGGACATTAGGAAGAAGCTCTTCATAGAAAGCGTGATTGGCCATTGGAATGGGCTGACCTGGGAGGTGGTGGAGCCACCGTCCCTGGAGGTGTTTAAAAGGAGGCAGGATGAGGCACTTAGTGCCATGGTTTAGTTAATTAGAAGGTATCAGGGGATAGGTTGGACTTGATGATCTCAAAGGTCTTTTCAAACTTGGTTAATTCTGTGATTCTGTGAAAAGCAGGGAGGGCTTTAATGGTGTTGAAATAATCTGTGAGTTTTTGACGATTACAGTGTCTCTGAACTCCTCAGCAGAAGCTCTCAGCTAGTAAAATGATTCAAAGCAGGAAATTCCTCTCCACACAGTGGTGGTCCATGTGATGGAGTCCTGGATGCCTCGTGTAGGCACTTGACAGTGTGGGCTTCACTGTGCAGTCTGTAATGCTTAAGCAAGCAAGATCATGAAATCAGCATAGGATTCTCATCCATGGGTCATTGACCCAGTCCTAGAGAACAAGAGAGAGAGGGGTTGGGTAGTAAAGTTTAAAGGTTTCTATCTGTAATTTGCTTTTATCACAATAGAAGCATGAAACTGAGGGCTGCTTCTAACTCCCGTGCTGCTCCCTTTTGATCAACATGGCTAAACCAGTGAAGCAACAGGATGCAGTAACGTGAAGAAATTAAACCACAATAACTGAGTAATATTTTTGGTGAACTAAAAAAACAAATGAAAACTGTATGTTAAAAAAATATACAGAGAAATTAATCCTTTCTTTCTGTCTTTCTTTTTGTGTCTTTCTGTCTTTCTTGGAATCCACCCTGAACCAGATGTTGGGAGTCTGTAGTTTAGTGTTTTTGGATCCCTGCCCAGACTTTTACCTATCTTTTCAGCTATTTACATGGGGTTTATTTCTCCAGCTGCGCTTTCACTGATACTGTACAACCACAGACCTGCTAACTTGGGAGTCACTAATAGAGGGAGTTACTGTATTTTCATTGAGATGAACAGTGATACAAAACATCAAATGGAAATAATTTTGTCTTTGCTCTAAGAGTAAGAGGATCAGGCTTAATGAGGGGTGTGAAGAAATCTGCTGTGGACAATGATAACGCAGAAGGAGGGAAGGGAGCGGCACAGGAATTTTCTTTGCAGCACCATCACAGGGAAGGAGCAAACAGCTGCTGTTGCTGCTGCCTATGGGAAAAGGTGCAGGGGAATGTCTTTTTTTTAAACCAGACTAAACTCCCATTGTGCTGTTTGGCTTTAATTGTCTTTTAGTTTCCGTGGTTTCTGCCCTTTATACCTTTCAATTTCCATTTAAAAATATTTTCTGTATATATTTTATTAATTATTCATTATTCTGGATTTTTAGTTGGATTTTTGAGCCATAAAGATTCAACACAAAGGAAATAGAAGACTGTTGGCATAACTGCATGTAGGCTCCATGCTCTGGGCATGGAGAGGTTCTATCAATTGTCTCTTGCATTGTAGCATGTATTGACAGCATCATCATGAACCTACACATCAGTCCTCTGAAAGACTCTAAATCTACTTAATTGGATTGCTCATACAGTTGCACTACAACTTTTACTTTGTGTCGACATAACATTTTGCACATTTCTAAATTACAGCCTTCAATTTGTAGAGGTTCAGACTGGAGAGAGGAGAAAATCTCTCAGCAGAAGATTGTTAAGGGCTCTCCTGAGGGAAGTGGTATAGTTTTTAAAGGTGTCGTGTGGCAGCGTGCCGAAGAGCTTGATGCTTCAAGTTTGGTCCTGAATCTCTATTTCAGCCAATACCCTAGAGGTTGAATATTCCATAGCCTGTTACCAATCCCTTGAGCAAGGTAGTGTCTCCAGATGCTAGTCTTTTACACAGACTTCTTAGCAAAAGCAATTCTGTTGGCAGTAAGAATCAGCTAGTGCAGTTAAACTGGAATTTTTTAATGAACTCTCTATTACCACTGAGGCTGAGGATCAGGAAGAAAAGGCAAAGTAACAGGGATATTCTGGGAGGCTGTTTTACAGTGCTGTGTCTAGGAAGAGGTGGCAAAAGGGTGTGCCTCGGGATGGGTGTGATGAGTCTGGGTGCCTGAGCCAGCTAAGAAGAACCATTTTGTTGCTGAGCTTGCTATATGGCATGCAGCACTCATTTGATCAACACAGTTAGCCTAACTATTTGAAAAAAATCCCCCAAACCCAGAATTTTCCAGGATGGATATAAGCCTGAGCTGTTGTCACCCAGCACAACTGACAGTGATGGCCCTACTTTTTAAGTGGATGGTATCATGCAACCACTTTGTCTCCAGCTGGAGAGTACACTACAAACATGTAAAATTCGATAAAAATCTGGTCACTCTCAAATACTGAAGTAGCACTAGCAACTTCCTTTAGGACAGTATTATTGAAGGCAAGCTGAAATGAGACAGGTTTAAGGAAAAGAAGGTGTCACTAACTTTAGTGTCTAGAGCTAGAAGGAGGTGGCCAGTAGGTGAGGAACATGTTTTGTAACCAGACTCTCTCATTTGTGTTCCTAAACCAGTCACGTGTTTTATCTTCAGAGCTTAACTTTTGGTCCCAGAGTTCCTTTCCTTCCACACCGCTCTCTACTAAAGGCAGTGTCTTCTACTACCACAGCATGAACATTTATATTAATGCTTTTTTAGCATATGAATTTTGATCCCTTCTGATTCCCAAGTAGATTACTGGGAATTTTAAAGTTTATTTGAGGGACTGAAAAAGTGCATAGTTTATGTGTGAGACCCATGGCCTGAAAATTCAGGTTTACAGCTCCTGTGTGTGAGAGGGTAGGTTTAGTGCAATTGTGTATGGTCACATCAACCAACAGAGACTGTTCAAGGAGCACTCTTTATACACGTAATTTATGCAATTTGTTAATGCTGTGTTGCATTTTAAGGGCCTCTGGAGTTCATCAAGTTTACCACTAAGGTAGATGCTATGTTGCTAACATGGCTCCTGTTAAAGTCTGAGGGCTCTGGTTCTCTACTTACATTTTGATTGTGATTCAATCCCTATTTCTACAACTCACATTTCACTGTTTTCTTCTCTTCAATTTTTTTCCCATCCCAGCAGCCATCTGGCACTTTCTTCTGTCAGCCAAGTTTCTGTTCTTTACCTGGAGCCTTTCAAACAGAGACTCTAGAAGAGAGTGGATTAACAGTTGTCACTGGAAAATGAGTTTACTTCCAGCTGGAAAAGCTGTGAAATATAACTATTCATTGATATGTTAGACATTTCTTCTTGGACACGTTTAATTCTATTTGAAGGCAAATACCTGGGAACAGTTTTCCTTAGAGTTAAAAATCTTTGAGAAGACACTTAGCATCTTTAAAGTGGGTTG
>VWYK01056074.1:0-33609 GCA_013399775.1 Semnornis frantzii | reverse complement strand
TTCAGGCTTGGTGGGCTTTGCACGGCTCTGCCCAGGGGACCAGTATGAGGTGCAGTATCCAGCAATTCATTTTGTCCTTTATTGTACTGCTGTGAGTTTGCGGGGGAGGAGCAAGAGAGCAAGGGTGCAACATACAGAAGGGCAGAGTGAGACACACCAGGATAAAACCATGAGATAATTCCATCTGATGAGAACAAGGGTTTGGCACATTTGCTAGATACTCTGTACTCTGAGGGCAAAGAGGGAAAGATGGGATTCAAGCATTATGGGAGGTTTAAAAGGTGGCAGCAATTGGGGTTTTTGTTGGTGTGTGGCTTTTGTGGGGTGTGCTGTGTTTTTTTTTTTTTCCCAAAGCCAACCTTTCAAGTCTGTCTTCAAAGTTATCCTGGATTCAAGTAACTTGTTGCCTGTTTCTTGGAAGATTGCTCTTGGCATGATTTGAATGCATCTTAGTATTTCACTGGATTGCTCTCTTACTTCTGGCAGTTCCAAATGAATTCCAGTGTGCCTTGTATTTCAGTACCACTGCACTTCCTATGCAATGTAGTTTTGCAGTATTTCTAGAATGGGTGGGATGTGTCACTTGGTACTGAGTTAAGGCACAACCTCAATCTCTGCCCCCAATCTTCTATCTTTATCCAAATTTTGAAATGTATTGTGATCTAAGGAACGATTTTTGTCTCTGTGGCACTGGAACAGTGCGAGGCCTATGGACTGAAGCGAACATGCTGGGGGTATGCTGACCCAATATCCTGTTTTCTTCATGGCTTATAGGTCTTTGTGCGACTGGGGCGCCAAAAATGGAGGTTGAAAGGCAAGATTGAGACTGATGACAGCCAAACATGGGATGAGGAAGAAAAGATTTTCATACCCAATCTTCATGAAAAGTTCGAAATCAAGGTGTGGTGTATAATGGTTGGATTGGAATCAGTGGGTTAATGTGGTCTCTGCCATACTCCTTACCTGTTAGACTAACAAGCATCTGTCAAAACTTGCAGAGTTTTCTTTTCCTAGCTGTATAAAAATGACAGTTAATGAATGTTCTGATCACTAAGCAGACTTCTACTTCTGGTTTTGTGTTGCTCCTGGCACCCATGGCTCTAGTAGTGCATCTGCTTTCCTGAGTCTGGTATCTGTCATTGTCTTTTTGGTTTGTTTTAAATAAAATTCCTAGATCAATATCTGGGACTATGTGCTGAAGTCTAGATGTGCAGATAAAAAGATGTGTGTGTATGTGTTATTTATAGCACCCATGTGGAATACTAAGTACCTGGAGTTCTGTTCTCTATTGAAAAAGAGAAATATGCATATGGAAAACATAGATCACTGCACATGTGTGTGTTGAATGTATAGTTCCAATGTTCCTTTATCTGGGTGCACTGCAGATTACTTTGTCATGTTTTACTCCTGAGATGCTCTTTATCTGTGAAGTACTAATGACATTCACATGCTGGTGCAAACTGCTTGTAGTTTATATCTTTATTTAGGGTTCTGACACTTCTTTTTAAAGTACCTTGGAGGAGGCCATACTCTTAACAGTGAGAGGCCTGTGCTAGTAGTCTGTGATGCTTAGATGACACATTGTGGGTACCTCTAGGAGGGAGGCTCGTATTTCTCATAGGCTCTTGTGTAGCTGCCCCTGGCACTTACCTAGCAGGTGGAGTCAATTTTTGAACAGCATTTCCACTGTAGTCTGGCATCTTTCATGGTCTGGGCTCTGCAGCATGACTCTCGTCAACCTAAAAGGAGCTGGGATCGAAGGCTGTGCTGGATCCTATTCTGCTAGGAAAGTGTGCCAGTGAAGGGTTTCAAGTTTTGGCAGCTGTGTTAAAGCAGCTATTGCAATGTTCCCCTCCTATCTGGCAGCAAGAACTAGGTTACACAGGAGAGACTCTTTGGCATCTTGCCGGCACAGCCTTTGGAAATGTGCTTGTAACACATTTTTTTGCTGCTACTGCTCAATGAAGATCAGGTGAGAGGCTAATTCAGGTCCCTGTTTTCCCATAATAGTTTTGGGAACTTGTCTTATTTTGTGTGACAATGATAAGTTTTACTCATTTTGTCAGCTTATGAAAGTCTGACTAATATTCTCCACGCCCCCCTGCTCTTCATGCTTAATAATCTTTGCCCAGTGCAAATACATAGCAGGCTTAAAAAAAAAAGTGCCAAAGAGTGTTCCAAGAGGAGCCTAGCAACAAAACTTTTGCTAGTTCTTAAAGGAGGTGGAGGCACGTAACTAATTCCTGAAGTGGGGTTTAGGCACTTCTAAAATTCCATGCTGACCAATGCTTTATGTGCTTCTAGAGCAATTGGATGTATATTTTTTGTAGGAAATGCTTAATTAGATAACTACTTTTCCCCCTAAGTAACTGAAGAAACAAAGTGCCAGGCTGGGAAAAAACCCACAGGCCTGTACCTGCATTGATAACAAACTTAGGGCCTCCTGCAGAGCTAGAGGAAAGAACTGGCACATCATGGTTCTGATTATGGGCTGTGGCTGAGCTCAGGTCACAGTGGATGCAGACAGTTGTGCTTCTATATTCTTTAGGCAATTGAGAGCTGAAACAGTCTGGTGTAGGCAGGCTAATTGTCTGTGATATATGTTTTATGCTAGTGTTCTAACATGCAGTCAAGCTAGACTTGGTGCTGTAAGTACCAACTACTTGTACACATAACAGAGCTAGAATTTCCAAATTTCAGACTGGCTATAAGAAAAAATTTAATCTGTCAGAGGTGCTGTACAGCTCTGCCTCTCCCCAACTTGTACAACTCCTTTCCTCTTTGCTACCGTCTATGACGTGGCCCTTGTGTGGGGGTATTGGCTCACAGTGCTTTAGGAGTCCAGAACTGTGTTAAAGTTTTAAGTTTGTCATGAGTACCAGAGCAGATCTGAGCCTGGAGTGTTCTCTTTCATGTCCATGACTTGGGATAGTCTGGAACACTGAAAATGGATGTGTTTGTCCCTGCAGGTGACAGAGCTGCGAGGACTGGCCACTATTCTAGTTGGTGTTGTGACATGTGACAGCATAAACTTCTTTACAACCAAGCCTCAGGCAATCATTGTGGATATAACTGAACTGGGCACCATCAAGCTACAGCTGGAGGTCCTCTGGAAGTAAGTACAAGCTTCAGATGAAAAAAATCTGCAGCTAAACATTTGAAATAAACGAAAGACTCCCAAGTGTGTCACTTAGTAACATTCAACAGCAGTCATGTTTCTATTTGCAGAGCTGGTGCAGGATAGATAGCAGCCACGTGCTTCCTCAGAGCACCCTCAGCCACTCTGCCTGATCTCTGACTCTTTCTATGACCATTCAGTTCTGCCATGCTGCAGAGCCATGGCCAGCCACGTGAGCTGACCCAGCAGGCTTTTGCTAGCTCACTGCTCTGCAGAAGGAGCATTCAAATCTTGCTCCAAGCAATGCATGTGTAAAACAGGAACACTCTTAAAGACGATGAAATGAAACTGAAAATAGTACCATGTAGGCACAGTGGGGGGGGGTGGGGGAATTGACAATGTAGGGCAATCATTATTACTAAGAGTTTGAAAATGGAGCTTTCCCAAAGACTTAGCTCTTTCATATTTGCACTGTGATTGCAGTTATTCATATAAGCCCTGTTTGTGCACTGTAGGGAAGCTCGGTTACAGATGCACTTTTAAAATAGCTTCAGTATTTTTATAGTGCTTGTGATTTGTGACTTTTTTAGTAACTTAAATTTGTACATTGATCTTTTTGTAGTGGATTACTGATGTTATTAAAAGCAAGTTCTCACTTTTGTGGATGCTGCACTTGAAGTTCTTCCTCCCTCTAGACACACTACCACAGATTTTGGAGTTAGTATCAGCATTTCTGCTTTATGAGACTGTCAGTCTATACTGAGGGACTTGTCTGCAACACATGAACTTTTGGGCCTGTTTCCATTCCCCGCCATTGGCCAGGGGTTAACCCTGGCCATCTTACAGAAGTGACCAAGTAAATAGCAGGCACTCTTTACTTGTGCTTTCGAGTCCATAAACTTACTGCATTCCTCAGTTCTTCCCAACCCAGCATGGCAAAGAGATATTTGCACACACCTCTGTGATGATAATCTTCTTGAAAGCTCACTTTATGGTAGCTTCTGGATCTAGGCTGTCTCCAGGAAAAGCAGAAATAGAACAATGTTTAGGTTAGGATGAGCAGGGAGCTGTGCTTTGCAAGACAGACTCACTTGTGACTCAGACTTTGTGCACCTCTTCTCCTTGGCCTCTTAAAAATTGCACAAAAATAACAAAGCTTGTATATGTTGAATGTCTAAATGTGCCCCAAAACCAAACAGATCTTCCAGTAAAAGAGATGTTTACTGTTTTAGCTTAAGGGCAGGGAAATACATTTTACAATCAAACTCTTTTTTTAGGTCCAAATACCCTGTTTCATTGTTTGACTCAAACCTCCTCACTGTCTTATAAGCCACTCTAACAGCATAAATTCTACAAAATTTTTCTGTTCCAGTTCCTGCTTAAAGGTTGATAACCAGTTTTCAGGTTGCATTGCTGGGGCTGAGGAAAGAAAAACTTTATTTATGAGCGTACTATTTTCCAACCGTCTTTCGTGTATGCTGTGCTCTTTGGCATTTACTGTTTACTTGTACATGCAGTTGGGCTGGAAAATAACTCTTGGCAACTGCATCTGAAAGTTATTTTCAAATGTACACATTGCTCCAAGTCAATGAGAAATAAACTCACACAGCAGAGTTTTCCCCACACCTTCTGTTTCTGACGCTTTATCCTCCTGAGATCTAACAACAGGCATCAGTATATGTTTTGTTTTGGCGAGGTGCTGCAGCTGCTCTGAGACTTCTACGGCCTCTGTTTCTTATTTGAGAAGCTGAGCTGCTAATTAGTTTGGTAACAAAGCCTTACTCCAGAAACTTCCTCTGATCTTGCATTATATAGGCCTTACGGAACTTCCTCTTAGCCATGCCAGTTTACGTTTGCATTCTCATTGGAATCTGAAAGCTAAGATCTTCGTGGTGGAATCATTGAAAAATGTGAAGTGGGGATGGTACAAGCAGCATTTTTATATATATGTGTGTATATATTTAATTCAAAATAGTTTAAAGGACAGCTCTTTTAAATGGAGGCTGATTAAAATACTCTGTTCTGAAATCTGCATATCTTAGTATTGGGGAAGGAAGCAGAGAAGGCTATATGGGCTCTTGCACCAGACTTTATTGGGAATGGACCTTTATTTGTCATCTCTCATCCTTCAACAAATGTATGCCACCAAAACTTGCTTTGGGTTTAACCTGTATTTAAAATGATCAAAAGCTCTATAGTTTCAGATAAAGAAAATAATGCAGACAGAACCCCTCTGCTTGCAGAGATGCTTTTCTTATAAGGGAAGTCTCCTGCCTGACATCTTAAGCTTCACTTAAGTGCAGTGAAGGAGACACTTTATTTATTGAACTAGGTATAAAATCTGGTTTCGCCCTAATATGGGAAGTGCTGCACTGAGAGATGCCACATCCACAGTGGAGTCTGGAAGAAATTACTTCTTCTCTCTTCATGTTAACCCACAGAAATAACACCTAACAAATAGGTTAACATTTGCTGGATCTAGTTGATTGCCTTTCACTGTCAGTAACTTTCATAAATAATTGTGCCCTTAAGTTGTTCTTCCAAAAAGTTCCTCTTCTGGGGCACTGCATTTTCTCAGGTGATAATTTGAATCTCCAAAGCAAATGATACTTGTGACTAATTTTTCTAGGGAAATAAAATTCAAATTCTGTTGCCACTTGATTGTTGCAGTAACTTGCAGCTTGGAGTGCAGCTCTTGACTGGCAAGATGAGCACTCCTGTGGCATTTCAGAAAACCACCATCCAGCTTTTAGAGCTGGCAGCAGGATTAGTGGGGATGCATTTTCTTTGGAAGTTAATGCCCACTTGGAATTTTTCAGTGTATGAGCAAACTCTGGCCTTGTCTCTGCTGTATTTAAGCTTTGTGCAATCCTTGCTGTCTTCCAGAGTGGATTCTCCAGGGTGCTTTGGCACAGAACTGGCAGGCCCCTCCTCTTAGACAGCCTATTTGCTGAAGTTATTTACAGAAATGAGGAGTTGCAGGGTGATAACTCCTGGTGTTTCTATTTTCAAAGATAGAGCATTCAAAATAACAGCTGCTTTTTTCCTTTGATTTTAAGAATAACTAAACTGATCCAGCTGATTTGCCCAAACTTCACTGAGAGGCAAGCTTTCAGTCTAGACCTGCTTTGTGAGAAATCCAAATGTAGATCACTCTTCCTTTCCAAATGTATGTTTTCTTTAAATAGGCCACAAGTCTTCGGGGCTCTAACAAATGTTCCTTCAGCTCCTTTATAAGATATGCCATGAGGGGTGAGAATGAGCTTGGGCCCGTTGCAGAACAGCTTTGTTGGCCAGTTTGGCAGAAGACTTTGTGCTTTTTGCCAACCTAAACAGCAGTCTGAATTCTGTCTCACGTGAAGGACAAAGAGAAAGCCTGTATTCTCTTTTCAGAACTTCAGTTAGCTCCCCATACTGGGATCTAAGGCTACCAGCCAGCCAGAACCACTCTTGTGATTCCTGTCTGCTTTGAGTTTGTGCTGGCCTGGCTCACAAGGGTTTGTGGAGCAGGAGGGAAGAAAAATCTTAGAGGAGAATAAAAAATGAAAGTCTGGGGGTTTTCTTGCATACAAACCCACTGATGGTCTTTCTTACAGAAAAACCCTTATGTGGGTAGGTGGTAACTCATGCAGGTATCATGAGGCACTAGTCCATCAATGCACCCCTGTGCTTGGGTTAGAACTGATGTTTTATAGCTTAGCCTTTTGTGATAAGCTGTACTAACCTTGAAACTGGTTCTTATTTTAATGGGTAGGAGAAATCTCACAACAATCACACTTAGCTACATGGGCACTTTGACCTGTGTTCAACAGGGGAAAAAGAAATCTCATGAGCAAGAAAGTCCAATCCAGCCAACCAGAATTATTTCCTCTGTATTAATGCAAATCAAGATGCATCAGGCTTAGTAGTGAGATGTGGCCCTTCTGACCTGGTGGTATTTAACACATGGAGCAACCAGACAGAAGGAGAGCGATTAGGGCACAGTCTTGGCAGTGGGAGAAAGGAATGCAGATCCTCCGAGACTGAAGAGCGAAACAAGTTCGGCTTCTCTCTGCTCCTTACAATTACTTGTGAGAACACAAACCAGGAAGTGTCCTCCTTACACACCCAACAGGAAAATGCAGCAGGGTGAGGGACATGGTAGAAATCTCAAGTATTTTGTCCCTCTACAGGTTTGGTGGTTAAGACAAAGTAATACTTCAGTGGGAATTCATGTGCAGTGCTGACTGCATAGCTTGAGGGGCTGAGGTACCTCTCAAGGTGTGTGGATGAACCTCCCATGCCATCAGAAGCTTTGCAGTCTAGGAAATGTGAACTCTTAGGAATTGTGAGCCTCTTGGAGATCAGGCTGGGCATGTGTGTGGTGAACCTGAAGTCCTACAACACTACCAATGCAAGCTAAAGGAGAGCTGTGTACTGTGTTTACGTTGGCCTTAACAACAACAGCATTATAGTGTCATGCATTTAATGCCAAGGGTGTAATTAGTCAGAGATGAAGGCCAACGTGTTTGGCACTATAGAAGGAAGACAACAAAGATGATCAGGCATGTGGGGCCACTTTCCCATTTAACAGAATTTTTCATTCTTGAAAAGGTGCTGATGGCTAATACTGTGCAGACATACAGATGTTCGCTGTGGGGAATGTGGAAAGGAAATTATTAGCCACAGTTCCTTTCCGTGCAGCCACAGAGAACCCCTCATGTCAAAGTGCTTGTTCCACAATTTGAAGTTAAATAATGAAATTTCTACATACTTTTGACCTATGCAGAGATTTTGTCATGATTTCAGGAAGCAGCCTGACAAACTAAGGAAAAGTGTGTGACAATTGAAGGCAATAGTTTGCTCGTAAGGTCTGGCGTGTGACAGATTGTAGCTGTGGATTGCCTCCTGTTGGTGTCTGGGGAAAGCCTGCTATGTTTGACCTCGTGCTTGTCCCCTGAGTATTCCCTACTGGCTTCTCTCAGTGTCAAGATGTTGGGACAGATGCATTCATAGATCTGTCCCACTATGATCTTTTGTCTGCTCTCCAAATGTGGAACGTGGTGATGGATCATGCTCAAAGAGCTTACAACCAACCAATAATAAATGCTTTAGAGCAGACCTGATTATTCATGCTTGGTTTCTCTCAACTTGTTACCTTGCAGTAACAGGCAGGGTGTGCTGGCTTAGAGGGCAGCTGAATTGCTGTACTTTACTGGAGTGTTTTAATAACTGACAAAGGGGCAAAAGAGACTTAGTTCCTTACTCTTGTCCCTTTCCTCCAAAGTGTCATTTTACATTAAGGCATTGCTATATTAAAAAGCTGAAACTGAGGAATGGATCCCTGTGAGTATTTTTAAGGAATGTCATGGATAGGGGTGATTTGCTTCCATCAGTAAACATAGCAGGCTTTGGCTTAAAGGCTATTACTGTCAAAACACAAATTTATTTTCCATACAGTGAGACAATGCAGATGGTTGTTAATGTGACTCCGTGGGACTGACCTGTTTGTTGAACCCCAGCTGGGTGACACTGGTTAATTTAGCCAATTAACCTGTATTAGGTGAGCTCAGCGAGTGTCACCTCCAGGCCGAGCAGGACACTGGTGTGATGTGTGGCCCAGCAGGCGTCACCTCTAGGCCGAGCAGGACACTGGTGTGGTGTGTGGCCCAGCGAGTGTCACCTCCAGGCCGAGCAGGACACTGGTGTGGTGTGTGGCCCAGCGAGTGTCACCTCCAGGCCGAGCAGGACACTGGTGTGGTGTGTCGCCCAGCGAGCATCCCCTCCAGGCCGAGCAGGACACTGGTGTGGTGTGTCGTGTGTGGGAATCGTCCTTGTGCAACAGGAGAAACTGGACAGAATTGGAGCTCTGCGTTTTTGGCTTTTGCTGAAGAGTTGTTAACTTCCCTATGATTGATTAGTCCTTGTTATTGTTTGGTTCTTTTCAGACTTCTAGTGGTTGTGTATTGAACAGCTAAGTGCAGCTGACTTTATCCTACTGTTTGGTCATTCCATTTACAGCAGAGAGAGGACAGATTTCTTCTAAATGTGTGTGTGTATGTCCAAAAAAAAAAAAAAAAAAAGCCAGCACTGAACTGGAAAAACAAACGTTCTTTTGGTGCCACAAGGCGTATCAGTAGGGAACAAAAGTAACGTGTAGAGAAAACAAACTTGCTTTACTTTAAATATGTTTTCTCTGTGTTTAGCTGAGTTGCATTTTGGGAGTTCATCCAAGTTTCTCTAGGCTGCTTTGCAAAGGAGTTGGGAAATTAATGGCTATGTTGGGAAGTTTTTAGACAGGACTTGTCAAATTCTTGTAGCCCGTAGCCAGTGTCTTCTGCTGCTACAACTGGGTGCATCCATGACTGTATGAACCACACACTTTGCCAAATACTACTACAAGTTTCCTCTGCCAGCTTAATGAGTTGATTACTAATTTGAGGGATAATGAAGTTTTTCTAGTGGTTTTTCCAAGTGGTGTGTGCTCTGCAGGAGGGAAATTAATGTCAGTTTTCTTTTATGATGTGTTATGTTTCCTTCCTATCTGGTATGGAGTATGTCACACAAGCTGCCAGGAAACAGCCTGGTCTGTACTTGCTGGCACTGGTGTCTTGCATGGATGCTGGAGAAGAACAGAGAGCATTTCAGGCTTCTGGCCTGTTGGACTCTTCTTCCAGAGACTGTGGCACAGGTCTCCGTTTAAAAGCTAAAAGTCTGTGTTTCTCTGCTGGTGCACCAAAGGCGTTGGGCAGAGAAGCAGTCGTTTTCTTTTGTTCCCTGTGTTACTAAATGTCACAGTTCCAACCTTACTAGCAGCTGCTGCTGCTTCTGAATATCAGTGTGCTTTCTGGTCTTAATGACACCTGGGCCATTGTGTCTTCTGTTACAGCCCCTTTGACACAGAGAACCTGTTTTTGTCACCTGGAACCACTGCCAAATTTTCTGTGGGGAGCAGGAAGAGTTCATTATACAACTGGACCCCACCAAATACTCCCAGCTTCAGAGAGAAATACTACCTGGTGAGTATGCAGAGGAAAGCAAAGTGCCCAGCCCTAGGAACTGATTTTTGGATTAGGTTAAGCTATTAAGAAAGCACTCAGAAATGTGTAAATGTAGCACTCCAAGGCTTTGCCAGTTTATTTTGTGACAGGGTTTTTTTCTGGTTCAGTATATTCCTCATGGCAGTCAGAATAGTAGGGGTGTGGGTGTCTACTCTAATGGTCTGTGGTGGAAATCAGACTATGAACCAGTCTGTGTCAGTAGCCCTGGAGCAGAATGGTATCTCGGAGGTGTTCTGTGATACTAGCCTTCCTCTTCCTCAGCCCCTCTTGGCTGAGTGCAGTTCAGGCGAGCAGAAAACTCTATAGTCTTTCATTCATTCAAGAAAGAGGGATTTGTTTTAAACACCAAGTCAGGTTTGAATCATAGAAGAGTCCAGGCTGGAAGGTACCTCTGAAGGTTATCTAGTACAACCACTCCGCCCTGTGCAGTCAGCAGGGACATCCTTAACTGGCTCAGGTTGCCCACAGCCCTGTCGAGTCTCACTTTTTGAATATATCCAGGGATGGGCCCCAACCACCTCCCCGGGCAACCTCTTTCAGTGTTCCACCACCCTCACAGTGAAGAACTTGTTCTTAATATCCAATCTAAATCCTTATCAAGGCAACAGAACCTGCACTCTTTGTTTGGGAAGAAGTAGTATGTGTTATATGTACAAAGTAAGGTGGACTGTTCAAAATGAACAATTCCTCTAACCTCTACAGTCATGTCCTGTCTTGAGCTGATGTGTCACTAAAGCTGCTTGACAAAGAAACAGTTTTAGGGCTCTCTTGGTAACTTTCAGATGAAAGATCAAAGCACAGTTGGTACTGCTCTGCTTAGTTCCTACAGTAGGCTCTTGATACTTTCTTACATTACTTTCTTTTGTCCAGTCTGTGCTGGCCTGGCTCTCTGTGCAGAAGAGCCCTTTGGGTTTGGTCAGCCTGGAGGAGGCTTTAGTCCTCTATCTCAGGTGGCCTTTCATGCTTTTCAATGTGTGTGTTCTCACTTACAATCTATTTGCTGCAGTCTGTTTTGCAACAAAGGCAGAACCAAGGGGATCTAAGTGATGAAGCTCAACCTCCCAGCATATGGAGCTATCTGGCTGCCTGTGATTTTGAGGCCCATGGGAGGAGCAAGCCTCACATTCCTGCAGAGACAAGTGAGGCAGACTCCTTCAGCTCTGAGGATCAGAGAGGGATGGAATCCAGAAATACAATTCCAGCTCCAGACCACAGGATGCAGCCATCGGAGATCGCTCAAGAGAACTCTGCAGAAGAGCGACAGCATCTTCCTCCAAATCACACAACTCTGGATATCCTGAAGAAGACTCCATGCATGGATGGATTTCCAAATAACCCATCTGGTTTTCTGCATAGTCACAAAGATGTTAGAGATTCTTTCAGCCAGATCAGAAATCGCCGTAAGACAGAGCAAGAAGACGCAAGCCAGAAAAGCTTGAATGCTGCAAGTGACCTAAAACTTGATGGACATCCAAAGGCAATTGATAAGACTCTCCAAGAAGTGTTAAATTTGCTAAAATTACATGATGTGGGGCAAGCCCAGCTGGAGAAATTGGAATACCAGGTCTCATCTCTGAGAGATAAATTAACGGTAAGGTGTTCTACTCTTGGTAGCTGCTGTGGCTTCCACCGTTGCTGCTAAAGCTGTCGAAATTCCATGCCCTGTGGGGCACTTGATAGAATGGTTATCGAGGGCATGTTGCCAAGCGGGAAGTTTGGCCACCAGAGGTCAGGCGCTCCTCGGAAGAAGGCAGCCAGGAGCGCTGAGCTCGGTGTGGCAGAGCATCTCTCCGGGACAGCCTGCAAATGCTGTGCACAGGTCAACGACCTGGAAAAATAAATTAAGAAACTACATGCGGTCAAAAGTGGAGACTCCTCCGGGCTAAGAAGAATCTGAACTGCACAGCAGAGCCTCTATATTGGGTGGTTTTTTTGGTTGTTTTGTTTTGGGGTTTTTTTTTTTTGGTGGTGTTTGGGTTTTGGTTTTTTTTTTTTTTTTTGTGTTTTCCAGATTTGGTGTACCTTGGGGTGACTGCATCAGTTCATCAAACCTAATGTTCCTCCAGCATCTCTTAGCTTTGCAGGCAGCTCAGCCTGCCTGACCACTTATATGATGCTGAAAACATTTCTGTAGAGGAAAGGTCCTGGAGAAGAGCTTTCTGCAAGCACTGGGCTGTATTACAAACTGGGTAGCACTGTAGTACTTGGGGCCAGGATGCAAACTTGGGAGATAAGATCTGTTAGACTTCATCTGAGGTCTGGAATAATAAATGATGTTAACAAATCTGCACTGACATCCTTTCCAGCACAACCACTTCACAAATAGAAATTAAAAAATCCAAATCAAGTGCTTTCAAAACAGCCTTTCCATAGGGAGAAAGTTAGTGGCCAGATGAAATCCACTGTTGATGTTGATGTTCTTGGATACTATGCTGGAGTGCAGCAACCCCCTACAACTCCTACTTCTGCATCTGAAATAGGGAATAAATGAAAATTGTACTGATGGCAGAGGGTGCAGATAAAACCAGGCAGTTTCCCTACCAACTTTACTAGGCATGGAAATCCAGATTTCAGCATATTTTGAGCTTTATTAGCAATATCCTCTTGGGTTCAGAGTGCTGTGCTAACAACTAACTTCCCTGATGTATGAACAATAAAATCAGAGAAGTTAATTGATTTGTTATTAAGAGTGACCTGAAAAACAGCAGAGAACTCAGGTGAAATGGCTTGATAAACACAAATAATAATACTTTCCCTTCCATTCCATCAACAGCCAAAGCCACTTCACAAACATTCATCTATGGAAAGTTTAATGGTGGAGACAGTACTGGAAAGTTTTGACTTTTTAAACACTGACTGCAGTGCTGATGAGCTTTCATTGTTTGGAAGTGTAAGAACAGCCAGTATCAGGTATGTATCTGCAGTCCCTTGTTACAGGAGACAAGGGAAAGGGGTAAGGAGGGCAGATCCCAGGATCATCTGCTGATAAATTACCCTGGGCTAAGGAGTGACAGTGCAGAGCTGCTCTTGCTAAGAAATCAGTGTTTTGGCTGCTCTGAGATCTGTAACTCAGAATACCTGCCACACTGACATGGCAGGAAACTTCACCTGGATTTACAGAAAATAGAGCTTCCACCATCCCTCGGCTACCACCCTGCTGTAAAATGAGTTAAGACTGCTAGAAACAGACCACAGGAAAAAGGCTTATTGGGATGATGCTTAACAGTTCTGCACTGGTGAGGGAGAGAGCTACAAGTAACTTACAGAGCCCTTCTACCTGCTCTTCCCCTTCAAATTTAGTTTTGCATTTTGCAAGTTGTATAGCACTGAAAGTTACGTTCTGGAGCTACCAGTCTCCTTCTGGGAGACTTACTATACTCCCAGTGTCACTGAGTTGGTAGAACACCACAGGATTTGTCTGTTGTGTGCTGGTTTTGCAGTTCACCTGCTGCAAATAAGCCAGCAACTCAAGTCACATTAGCTGGAAGCATCTTTGATCAGTATTGATTCTCCAAAATGGCATTTTGCAGGATGAGCTGACCTGATATTACTGTCCTGGAATGAGTTTTAGAAATAAAGTCCTCATGTTTTAATGAAGTCTTAACACCATTTTAAATTGCATTTATAAGTGCCACCTGGTTTGCACTTTTGCAGCTTGCTTGAAGGCTACTGTAGAGACTGCACATATTGATGTATTTAGTAATGAGAGTTGTTTTCTTTTTTTTCTTTTTTTTTTTTTTTCCCCCCTCATCTCAACAGCACATACAATGACAATACACTTCAGTCCCTGAGCTGTGACACAAGAATAGAAATAAGAGATGTAACCACTGGTGATGACAACCTAGACACACTTCTGGTAACTCATCTGAAGTTGTGCAAAGGTCTTCTGCAGGTAAGGAATAGCCTCTGGGTTCCAGGGCACTGGTTGCAAATGTTGATTCTGTTTAGGGCCCAAAGTGATTTTAGAGCTGGTTCTCTTAAAGCAGGAAGATGTAGAACAGAAATAGATTCTGAAATACGCAGCATGCAGCTATCTATGCACAGAACATGGCATACAAATCTCTGCTGCTTTTTTTTCAGCTTCTGGGTTTGCCTGAAGCAATACTTTTGTGCCCAAAGGGGAGTGCTAATGCAGCAGGACAGATTTGGGTTGAATTCTGTATGGATAACAGGTGATCAATTGCTATAATGAATGAAAAACTGTTAGTTCATTTTTAGCACTAGTAGCATGGAGGGCAAGAATAAGCTCTTATTTTCCCTTGAGACCTCATATTCCTCATTTCTGTTACAGTGCTTGAGCATTATTGTCCTCAAAGCATTTACCTCGGGTGAGGATGGGCAGCAGAGGACAGTGTAACTACTAGTATTGATCTGCTGCACAGTTGTCAATGGATGGGGGCAGAGAAGAATGTCAAATTGCCAGCCAGCCTGTTCCAGCATTGATTCATCCTGTTCTGCTGAGCAGCTCTGCACAAGTGACCTGTCCATGCTGTGATGGGAAAAGAGGTCTTTTGAGAGCACTTTTTGTGTTTTCTCACAGATTTTAGATTCTAGATTCTAAGAAATCCTCATTTACCTTGAGCATGCTACTGCCTTTGTTTCAGCTACTAAGATAAGCATGTTGCATTTCAGAAACTGAAGTCACCCAGTGTAGCCCAGGTTGTGCAGCAGAGCATTCTGGAAGAAGTATCTGAGCAGACACGTGTTCTGGGGGATGTCTTGGACATGTCTGTTGAAGAAAGTGAGTAACTGCACTATTAAAGGCATGCCAGAGATGTGAGAAGTACAACAGCTCCTACTTCTGGGTTCCTAGAAAACACAGGGCCTGTCTATTGTTTGGTCTTCTTCCCCTGCAAGGTAGGATAAGTTCTGAGGCTTGGCACTCAGAACTAGTAGCTGAACTGGCATGTCTTGGAAACAGCAACGTTATAAATGATGGAGTCTGCAGTCAAAATACAGCAGAACAGCCTTCGTGAAATGCTCTTTTCATATCTCTGCTTTTCCTTAGCAAGCAAACAGCCTGACTTCTGTACATGCTTGCAGGAGAAGTTTTGTGTGCAGCTTTGCCCATTGCAGTCTTGCCCCTATTAAATGCTTCCATTGGCTACTGGGTCAAAGCACAATGAGAGACCTTGAAGGCTTTTGTTCTTGCCTTGGTAGAGTGGCAAGAATGCAAACTCCAGCTGGAAGCATGTGCTGAGAGATTTCATCCTGAAGGATGTGAAAATAAACTGTTCCCTAGAGCAGTGCTCCGAGGAGCCTGTGGCACAATGTGGTGAGGAAAGCGTAGGAGTCTCAAATGGATGACACAAGTTCAACATCTCTATAGGGAAGACTGAGAAGTGGTAGAGTTTGAATGATATTGAGCAACCACAGGGTGCTGCTTCAACTGCTCTTCTGAAGCATTTGATGAAAGAGAGTCTGCCTCAGCCTACACACTGAGGTTCAGAGTTCTCCACTTGTGAAGTTGCCTAGGCCAGGATCTTAACAATGCTTGGAAGGAGCACATCTCTTGTTGAGAGAAGTGGAAACAATTGAAGTGACAGAAAGGTCTTCTGAAACCTGACTCAGGTGCTGAACAAAATGAATAATGAGAGGCAAGATAACTGCTAGGCCTCTTGTTTGGACCTTGCGATGACAGCTTAGGAGCTCAGTGAAGTCACTGCTTGCAGATGTTACAGCACTGGCACCAGTTCTCCAGCTTCAAACATCTTTACAATACAAACAGAGATTAGTGCTGACACATTCTGGATGTGCCATCTGGTGCCTAATTTCTCATGTAAAATCCGGAATCTGTTGGAGCTCACAGACTTTCAAATGTGTTTTTTCCCAGTTATTCAGAAGACTAAGAAGAAGAAGCACTATCTGAAAATCTGGAGTGATCTTGCAGAGCCTGGCAGCATCTTGTTTACTTCAGCAGAAAGATTTCGTCACGCACTGAAATACACACTGGTGCTCAAAGTGAAGGAGAAATACCCCCGTCAGCTGGAAGCAGGTACCAAGCCTTGCCCTCAGCACAAGGCCACTCTGGCTTCATCTTTTTGTGCGACTAAAAATTGTCCTTGTGCATTTTAGGAATAAACTGAAATGTACTTGTTTGGAGTAGTTTCCCTCTATCCAACCTGGCACTTCCTCATTTGTTCTTTTCCACCTTACTTCCAGTGCTGCAGAGGCTGCTGGAGCAGATCACCACCTGTGAGGGATTGCTGCCCTCCCCTCCTCTCCAAACAGAACTGGTTACTTTATTCCAATTTTATAGCTACCTGGAGAAACACCACATCACCAGCCTGGAGAAACACCTGGGAAAACTTGCCAAAGAAGGTAAGTGCTTGGCTCCTTCACTTGAACTGACAGGTCCAGCAGCTGGCTGTTGCTCTCCAGGCTTCCTTTGAGATACTTCCAGAGCAGCAAACAGCCCAACCACTGCACTGACAATCCTCTTCTGACTGTGCACTCTGAATTAGAACAGGAAATACATACTTGACTCCCATATCTAACCAGGAAGAAACCAAAAAGGAGGTGCGAAGGATGAGTTTATCTTAAGGGCCCTCAAGAGTGAGTTCTATGATGTTCTGAAGTTAGGGCAGAAACAAAGCTGGCACCAAATGTGCAGCTGGATTTTCAAGAGCTGAGTAAATGTCTGTAGCCTTGTGTGACTGTTGCAGCTCTAATCAGACACAGATAATAGCAGCAACATTTCAGAGGTTACTAAGGTGCACTCTCTAAGCATGAGGTAGCCAGTGTCTTGCTGAAGTCTAGTCCAACCTCTCAAAGTACTTTAAAATTTAGTCCATCAGAAAATAACGATTTTAAAAAATACTCCTACTGGCTGCATCTTCAATCTTATTTTGATGCAGATGACTCCTAAGAACTTGTGCATTGCTAGTCACAGACCTGGAATGTTCTTCAAATTCAAGCTGTAAATCCAGTGCCTGATTTCTTTTAAAAATATAGAGGCTTTTTTCTCTGACCTCTTCTGACATATCCAGCTGTAATGTTTTAAGCTATTTTGCTGTACTGTGTTTTCCTTACTTCAGCAATATCCTGCGTGTCCTGGCATCCAAAGCCGCAAGAGTTCTGCACTCTGTTGTATTCAGTGTACCTGAGTCCTAAAAGGACCAGGTCTTTGCTGCAGCCTCTGAACTACCACTGAAATAATCATCTCTGCTCCATTTGTCAGACTATCTTGGCATAGGAGGAAATGGAACAATGACAGGGAGGGAAGGCAGGATGGGCAAAGGGGCACTTGTCCTGACTTGCTTCCTGCCATGCTTGGCTTGCTTGTTAGCCATGTCAGTACTTGTGGCTAAAGGGGACTGAGTTAGAGTTTGTCTGCTCCTGATAACATCTTCATTTGCCAGTGAAGTTGAGCCCTTTCACTTGCAGTAATGCTAATTGAGGAGCTACAATGCCCCGGACGGCTGAAGACGCTTAAAAAACTGAAAGGAAAGCGACTGAACAAACTCCAGCCTCTGCCACAGACCTTGCAGCTCCTCGGGATTTTACAGCTGGATGACAACCACCGTGTCAGCAAAGCAGCCACTTCCTGCCTCTCCCGGGCCGCAGCAAACAAGAACTTCAGGGAAAAGGTAAAGCTGCAGCTCTTGCCTGCTTTTCTGAGGGGATGCTGAAACACACGGAACTTGTTTTATCCTGTAATAGCTCTGATGTCCTCTCCACACATGACTCATCTATCAAGTAGAAGCTAAACTACATCAGTGCTGAAGTGATTTGTCTATACCCTTGGCTGAAGTTAAGCAGATAAAATGGTGCTAATATCAGTCTGGAGTGCATGATTATGCTTACATTTACCAAGCCTTTCTTTTTTTTATTTTTTGTTCAGGCTCTTCTTTTTTACAGTGATGTTTTAACTGACCATGATGCAAGACTTCAGCAGGCTGCATGTCTGGCTCTTAAAAACCTCAGAGTAAGTATTTACAGCTCTCTTTTCCTATACATGTCTGGCCAGAATTGCTAGATGCAGAAGCATACTTAGCTTTGGTTTGAAGCTGGCAGAGTTTACTTATTCAGCTTCCTTACATTTGGATTAACCAAAGCTTTGGCTACCAAAGTTCCATGCTGTTGACATTATTCATAAGACAGCAGGCAGAGGGAGCTGCAGGCATTTCCAGGTGCCTCAGTTTGATCTGCCAGACACGCCACAATGGCAGAAAAGATGTTTTCTGACTTCTACAATGTTGTCAGTGGTGAAGGACAACAGATACCGAGTGTTGGGGCACCTACTGCTTGGAAAAATGAGCAAAAGACAGCTAGATATGGAGTCAGACCTAAAGCTTTAACTATAGCAATGGAGTTAAATCAGTATTTTTAACAATAGCTGATTACAGCCAGGACATTGAGCTAGTACTTGCATTGCTATTGTAAGTAACTGTCAGAACAGATGTAAAACTTCCCAACAGGCTCAAGTCTGCAAGAAGTTAATTTGCACACAGAGGATTGTTGAGAGTAGTTTCTACAAACATGTAGTCACAAGACAGGCCCAACACATCAGTCTTAATCTCAAAGCCAGATTGGCAAAGCAACTCTTGCCCTTGCACAATGTGTGCTAACTCTGTCAGTGGTGGAAGGTCCTGGTTGGTTTATGCTAATTTAATGCTTCTGCAGCAGTGACCTGTAGTACCCTGGAACTGTCATGTTATTAAACAAGACAAAGTAGAAGAGCTCAGAAAAATGAACTGCAGGCAGGTATGCCGGAGGAGAAAAGAAAGGTCACAGCAGAATTCAGATGCCAGAGGAGATGGAGTCAGTATCTACATGCTTACCTTGCAAAAATTCCTTATCAAGATGCAAATTTTTCTGTTCTATAACAGGGTGTTGAGAGTATTGAGCAGGTTGCCCAGCTGTGCCAGTCTGAAACAGAGGAAGTCAGGAATGCGGCCAGGGAAACAACACTCTCCTTTGGTAAGACTTTGCTACAATTTTAAAATAGAGATCTTGAAAAAATAACATGAAGTAGTGCAGAAGGATGAGCTAGAAGCTCTGCCTCAACACACCTAAGGCAATACAAATTATTTTGTGAACAGCTGTTGCTTACCACTAAGGTAAACTCTGTGTCACATACGATAACCAAAGGCTCTCAGTAAAGGTTGTGAGGCCAGACCAAGAGGTGACTGTAGGACAAGGTGCTCAGAGAACCACTACACTTTAAGAGGTGCCTGATAAGTACTGGAAGTGCTGATGGAGTCACCTTGATACAGGACTGCCATCAGTGGTTTTCTCCTCCTGGATTTTGTAGAAAAAACATTTGAACCTGGCAGTCCACAAAAGGGCCTCTTCTAGTGCTGAGAGGAGCTAAGCTGGTTTAGGGAACTTTTCTGTCAGAACAACAAGAGACTCTTTAGGTCTGCTCATCTTTTCTAGCCACTTCCAGACTGGCTGGTTGATTACTTCTAATTTTGATGTTTCCATCCTTTCTTCAAATGGCCCCACTGAATACTGGTAAAGAGTACAAACAAAATGGTTTGTTCTGGTTCATTACTGCTACATCACCAGTAGATCCACACTGGAATAGTGCTGCTCATGAAATGTGTTTCCAATCTGCTACTGTTCAGTAGCCTTTTGTTGAGGGCACAGGGGAGTGGGCCCAGGCTAAAGCTCTGAATACCCAGCTGCTACCCAGGATGTCCCGTTTACCTAGGGTATGCCCATTTCCCCTTTCTGTTCTTCCTAAAAGTATTGGAGTTCATGCTTTGTTGTGGGGATCTCCAGCCCTACTTCATAGAAATTCACAAAGTAAGTTTTCCAGCTGTGGTGCTCCAACCCTGTTACTCATGGAAAGGTTTACACAAGGCCTGATTTTTCCATGGTAGATTTTGGAAAACTGTTCCTTTAGAGGCGTTTGTCACTGCTAAGAGTTCCTGTTAGTTCTGACCAACAGAAGTATTTCATACTTCTCAGGGTGTTTCTACCGGCTTACTCTTCCTCAGCATGGGATGTATTTTCTTTCTCCCCAGGTGACAAGGGCCGGCAAGCCTTCGAGAAAATGGACAGGATTTGCTGTGAGCTAAGAGAAACTGCACAAGAGGCTGAAATTGAAATCACAATATTTTAGCTGTGGAACATGAGGAGCTGAATTGCTGTCCTCACAGCCACAGATGAAGGGTTTGTTTTGTTAACAGTGTCTGGTTTACTTATGTTCTGCCCTGCTCTAGCCATGCTGCACTGACAGAGGGTGAGGGACAGCCTGCGGTCTGCACTAAGCAGCCTGGAACAAGTTTTCTCACACTCAGCCCATGGTGAACTATCAAGTGCTGAATGAATAAAAATGAAGATGATCTAGGATAGGGAAGCAGGTTGTTCCATCTTGGTGGAATTATCTTCCCCTGCTCAAACTAAGTCAAATATTATCTATTTCTCCATAAAGTATTTTATGAATTGGGCATTTCTCAAAAGGGGGAGGAATGATCACTCCCCAACAGTCCCCTCTAGAAACTAGCAGACAACAGATCCTTTTTATCAACTGCCCTGAGCATAAAGAAATCAAGCAGTGGTGTTTGGAGTTTTCTTTTTCTTGTACAGTTCAGCTGCAGGAGTGAACGTTTGTTACTTCAAAAGCTAATTTCTTATCACAAGTTAAGAAAGGTTCAAGCAAGGACTGTCAAGGAGGTGTACTGAGTGACTTATGTTCGGCAGTTCACAGCAGGAAAGTATTTGCCATGTGACACATGGACAGCTCCAGAAGGTGCTTTGTGGTGTGTTTTTTATAAAATTTATTCAACTAGTCATAGATCAAAACTACTTCTTATCTAGAGGGTGTGTCAGGCTCTGTACTTGGCACTTGGGTAACTTAGTGGAGGTCAGCCATAACAAGAAGCCTGGCTTCAGGTCAAATACTTGAAAAGGTTAGGCTTTTGTGTATATATTATTTTTATATATATATAAAACTTTTCTATTCTGTATTTATTTGTTGGATTTCATACTGGTTTCTACAATGCTAATAAAACATTTGAAATGAGTTCCTGCAAGTGCTTCACACTGTGGACAGGTAAAAGGAATAAACTCCCAAAAAGAATGAAGACAACACAGCTCTTACCTTGGTGTCAGTCTGTCATGTGCTGCTGTTCTGTATTCTACCTGGGAGAAGTTCAGGTTTGGCTGGCTGGAACAGGCTGAACTATGGTTCTGCTGTTGGTGTTTAGTTTGGGAAGGTCCAGCTGGCTCATACAGTTGAG
The DNA here is from genome assembly GCA_013399775.1 of Semnornis frantzii. Classification (NCBI taxonomy): domain Eukaryota; kingdom Metazoa; phylum Chordata; class Aves; order Piciformes; family Ramphastidae; genus Semnornis; species Semnornis frantzii. Next base: position 12,259 of record VWYK01056074.1, on the reverse strand, counting down.
ATCTTCATGAGTGAGCTCTGAACAGCAGGACCATGGTGTTTAAGTCACACTGCTCTAGAGGAACACAAACTTTAGTGGGTTGCTTACCTGTGTTCTAACTCTGCTTCTAACTTAGAGGTTTATTTTAAAGCAGGGGAAGGAAGTTGTTCTGTTTTGGTAAACTCTCTTCTTGGTTAGGTCTCTTTCATTTTCTCCTTCACTAGAAGGGAGAAATGGAAATAGACAGGGCAAGGGGCAGGGCAGCCCAGTAACATTTGTGCCTGAGCCAGGCTCCGGACCCTAACAGTGAAGTGCTGCCAGTTTCCGAGGGGCATTGTGAAAACTCATCACAGCTGTTCTAATACCACTTCTTGAAACCACAGAAAATTCTCCTTTCAAGCAACTCTCCTCCATCTGCAACCTTCCTTGAAAAGATAAAGGATAAGGTAAATACTTCAATGCAGAGATTGAAAGGAGATGACTGCAGCTGCTGTAACAGGTGCATTACCAAACAGCTTCAGGTTAAGGCACAACTGATGCTTTTGCAAAAAAAAGTGAGAGTTGTTACACTTAAAATACTGATTCTTCAGCCAAGGTAGGTAGTTAATATTTAACTGTCAGGGGGAGACACAGGCTACTCCTTTCACTTACTCCCTTCCTGGAGCTCTGACCTTACAGTCACATGTCAGTTGCTCTCTACAAGAAAGCCCACCAAAGATCCTGCTAGCCCTGACTTGCAGGTGGTTCAAACAGGCAGCTCCAGCCCCGTGCAGACAGGAACCAATCAGACTCAGGTACATTCTTTTAAAAAAAAAAAAATTAATTTATTGTTACAGCTAAAATGAGAACTGAAAAGTTGTATGGGAATTGAAAAAACTGTACAACTTTACCATAACCTGTGAGGTCTTTGCAGCGGCTTACACAAAAGACGAGATACCTGAAAATGTTTTATACCAAAACATTCAGCTTCTTTTTTATTATTTTTTTATTTTGTAAAAAAACTTCATTCTATGGCAATCTGTAAAAAAGAAAGACCTGATGAGTAAATATTTGCTTAAGGCATATAGCAGAGCAGCTCACTAACTTTCTAACAAGTTTAACATGGATGCTTGTCCATTTTTTCCAAGAATAGGTTAACCAATACACCCACTTTGAAACGCTACTGTATATACACACCCAAACTACTACATACAGATACAGGACATCAAAACAAAAGTGGTGACAGTTCAGTATTACAAGCCTTATGCACACCTCACAGGGCTTGTGGGACATTCCACTGTCTGTCCTGGGACAGTGTAACTTCTGGGGTTGTAACAGACGAAGGAAATGTCAAAATAACATGGGCAGGAAGAGGATGTTCAACCTCTCATCTGCAGAAACTTCTTATTGGAATAACTCGCCAAGGAATTATTCTGGAGTCAAAAGGAAAGACTTTTTTCCTTTCCTGTCAAGACTAAAATTTAAAACATTCCCTCTTGGGAACAATGGGGAAAGGATTTAGTTTCTTTGTTTTCAGTGGGTCACTGCTTCAGGAGCCTGTACTTATGCAGATTAAAGCATGCTGCTGAGATCCAGCAAAAGAGGATTTCTCTCCTCTACCTCCTCCAGTGCAGCTTTGAGGGCAGCACAGCAAGTCATACCCTGAAATCACAGAGCTAGTGTTGAGCCTGGAGTGAGCAGAAGTGAGGTGTGAATATGGCTTACCAAACTCTCTGGAATGTCTGTACTACACTGACTCAGCTGAAATGAACCATGCTAACACCCGGGTTACACTGAGTACGCAGCAAGTCGATAGGAAGTCATGCCAAGTATTAGGCGAGTACATGTCACCTGCTAAACACCACAGCAGTCTACTGCTGAACGAAGATACTTCCAGCAACAGCCTTTGAACCACAGCCACTTAATGATCAGTTCATGCAAATATAATCTGGGCACATCAGTAAGCAGAAATAGAAGTTCTTTCACCTTTCAAGCACGTGGTATTTCATCGGGACACGAGGAGACTTTACATGCATTTTAATACAAATGGGCTACAACTGTTGCCTTAGAACAATATTCTACCAGATGATGGAGAGAATAGTGGGGACAAAGCAATCACAAACTGTATCTTAAATACACAGATGAGCCATTATATATTACCATTTTTCTATACTTTTTTTTTTTTTCATTTTCCCAATAATATAACTAAATAGTGACTGATTACAACATTCCTCCTTTCAAGTACTGGTCTGACCAACAGTCTCACAGGTAAAAGTATTGACTCCCAGTACTACCTGAGGATTTATTATTGTACTTTTGAAAAGCCCTTGATGCAAGCTTAACAAAACACGAAATAGAAGTAACTCCCCCCTCCAGGCCCACCCCCCACCCAGTTCACCAAGTTATTCACTCGAGGAAAAGAGCTACACCTACAGACAGCTCTGCAAAAATAAATATGGAGTGGAGAGAGACTTAGGTAAGATACTCCATAGCCTTGTTTGCACCGAGAAGGGTGGTTAAGTGCTATAAATCTAGAAAGCCTTTAAAAATAGAAGAACTGATTAGTAACACTGTTGCAAATCAGCTGTCATGGTTCGGTTGCAATCACTACAGGTTCCAGTAGTGAGTTCACTCCTATCCTCTGCACCATGACATAAGCAAAGAGATCTTTGCTATTTTTTGAACTGTTTGATTTGGTACTAACGAGAGGAACAGCATTGACTAATGCTGCTTAGTGCAATGCTGACTTCCAGTCACAGTTCTACCAATGCACCCAAACCCTTATTTACAAGCACTTGACGTTACTCAGGTCCCAGGCGAGCGGAGCAGAGTCAACAGCATGGCACAGACAAAGCCACCCCCCGTGCTCAGCTCGGCGTGGGGTAGCAGCCACCCTGTCTGCAGAGGTGCAGGGCCTGCCCTATGGCCCTGACAGCCTGTGAAGAGCCTGTCTCCAGGCCCAAACTAAAGCCAGGACTCTAAATTCTTTGCTTTAAAAAAAAGCAGAACACACAAACGCTTGCATCATAAAGCCAACCGATACGTTCACAGACCAATGTGTCTCCTGGTGAACGTTTTATGTCTCAAGGAAGCTGCTGCAGCATTAATTGCTCTGGATTTATTGAAATGCTTTCCTGGAGGCACTGCAGGCAGCGAGCGAGAGCGCATTACCTCTCGGCCCTTGCAGGAAGCACGCAGGTGTAGAGTGAAACTGCATTTTACATTCCAAATGATGAGGTTTAAGAACTGGTCCTTCTGAGTGCCAGTGGCACAGCTGCAAAATGCTGGTGGACAAGTTTTGGTTGAATTTCCCTTCCTGCTTCGCTAACCCTTCCCCATAACCTCTCCTAACCCAGAATACAGAAGTAAAGACAGCTTTACAAAGGATGGTGCAATGTAAATAGGCATATGTGCAAGTAGAGTGCAACAAAAGTCAGTGAGGAGATACACTTATTAAAAACTAAAAAAAAAAAAACCAAACCCAAAAAAACCAAAAAGAGCTTGACATGTTGGGATACCCTGAGCAAATGCAGAAGCCTGTTTCTATAGACACATGTAAAACAATAAGCTCTTTAAGAACAGTTATGCCAAGATTAAATATATCAATACCACAGGCACTGCCCACAACTCAGTCTTTAATGATGAAGCAAATTAAAACAACAAAAAAAAACCCCAAAAACAAACAAAAAANACAAGAAAACAAACAACCCCACAAAAAAACCCCAATCAATTAAGAAAGGGGGGCTGGAAAGCAGCCTAGAAAAAGGCCACAAAAAAAACCCTACCAACCACAAACCCTTCCCTGTGACACCCTCCCCTTCCAAAAAGTCTACATTCGTCAGGTATGTGGGTTTCATGTCTCTGGTTTTGGGAACTCGTCAATATAAGTCATGTTTTTGGTTACAACACTTGGAGAGTACAAGCAAGTTTCACTTGTGCCTGGTTCTTCTGAAACACAAAAAAATAAAAAAGAACTGGCTTTTTAAAAAAGGCTAAAAACAACAATGTGTTGTAATTCTATTATTGTAGATTAAAAAAAAAAAGAAAGAAAAAAAAAAAAAAAGAAGGAAAACAGACTATTTGGCATTTTCTCTGCTTACTCCTGAATATTTTAAGGCCCTGAGATTAGAATATTATGTTCTTGGGACCACAGGGCTAGATAAAACCCTAGTGCATCATCAATTCTCTCTACAAGCCCTTACCAAAGTTCTGGCCTTTCAACCTAAGATCTACTCCACTGAGTCAAGGCTCAGGAGCCTCCACTGGCTTTCGTTCAGAGAAGCTTATTACAAACCCATCAAGTCGTTGGTGTTTTCCGCAGGGTCAATCTCGCTGGCACGTCCATCAATGAAAACACACCCTGTAACAGAGATAAGCTCCTGCTGTCAGGAAAGTGAACATGCAAATATTCACTAGAAATGGCTTCCAGGTTGTCATCACGTTCTCATCCTCCTCTTCTGAGCTTTCTGACTTCACTGTCTCTTCTTTGTGGGGTGAGAGACGTAGATTTTCACCAACAGTTCTCCTCCGAATTTCAGTGTCCTGACTAGTGCTTAGGGAGAAAGAAAGAGCTGTTCAGTACTGGATTCTTCAGCTAGGGCAGAGGCCATGTGGACTCTCCAGAGCATGGCCTCACCCACTGAACACCACAGGCAAAGCTGGACATCTCTTCCTGTGGCAGACAATAAACTATTGTCTGTCACTAATTATTACAGTCCTGGCCACTGAATTACAGGTTTAGAATTACAGATTGTTACAGGGTTGGAAGGGACCTCTAGCGATCGCCTAGTCCAACCTCCCTGCCAAAGGTCCATTCCTGTTTCCAAGATTTCCTTTCTATTCAGTAAAGATGTTTTGTCTATTTGATTTCCAGAATCTCCCTGATGAATTCAGAAAAATCCTGATCAAAACACTTTCATGCTGAGTAGGGAAACACTTCTGGTTTACCTGCTTGCCTCCAGTGGAATTTGCAAGGAGGCAGCAGGTTCTGCTCTCAGTCTCAGCCTCTCTGTCATATAAAACTGAGAGGAGGTTTATTCTAAAGAAAGATTACAGGAAACACATCTCCCTAATCTCCATTTCCCAAAGCCACACTCCCCCACCAGTTCAGCTAAATTAGGTCCATCAAACCTGCCAGCTGCATCTGTTGAAGAGGCTCTAGAGTTCTGTGAAAAATACTAACACTTAGTATTTTATTCCAGTATTCCTACGGGAAGCTGAAGATGGCTTGTTAGGAGCCCATCTAGTGGGGAAACTTGATGCTTCCCCTGCTGAGTCTAGGGGCTTTTTTGTTTTGCTCTGCGTGGCATTCCTGTGGTTGTTCTGAATAAAACCCGTTCACCCACAGGCCATCAGTGAGAGCAAGGCCTGCGGGTGGCAGCCAGCCCCACACCACAGCAGGAGTGACATCTAGCGGCCTCTGCTCCTCTGCCTCCTGCACACAGTTAACATGACAGCAACAGGTAGAAAAGCTCTCTGGTAATGAGCACCCTCTACTCCTTTCATCAAAAGCAGCTTTGCCTGCAATTAATTTCAGATTCTAAGTGTGGCACAGTTTTCAGCTACACGACAAAGAGCACCTCTAGTGAAGAGCTTCTGCACATAGCAGCTAAACCAAGACTAAAGCCACCTCATTGTGCTGTCACTTTTATTACTCTAGCAGGATCCTCTCTCTAAGAGGGTCCAGTTTGTGGGGGATTGCATTACGAACATGAGACCCTTCCTGAAAAGATTTTGGGTTGGAATTTCTATTATGCTGACTCCATCAAGGTCTGTTCAAGCCCTTCTGTATGAAATTCCATTTGTGAGCAAATGTCCTACAATCTTTCAATGGCACAAGCCAAGTGGACAGTCAAGAACTGGAAGCTAAATGAATCACCTCTCTGTGATCAGTGGCCCAGATGAACAAGCTCTGCCATCTGGAACCATCTCTTCCACAGTCCTGACCGAACAGCTGATCTCTTCCTCTACTGCTTGATGCTTCGGGAGGAGTTCTGCATGTTCATGCATCCTTCCGTTGTGCATCTCGGAGGTTCGCTTGGGTGGTCTGGGAGGTGGTGGGGTATGCTCAGGTGGTGGGTCCAGGTCTTCATTGGAGAGTTCTTTCCACTGTTCCTTCAGGGAAGGAAAAGCTCTGTTAAGCTTTTCTCCATTTTTTAATGGAAGGTACTACAACTTTTAACTTGAATACAGTAGGGGCTTTATACTCTACCTGTTCTTTTAGTCTTAGAGTGGCTGTTTATTTGCATTGAAAAAAAGGGGGGAAAAAGATGTGCTGGTTTGAGGCTAATTGGAGTATTTTAATGGAGAAAACTAGATTATAGGCTGTGAAAAGAAAACACTGGTGATGTCTACTTCACTCATAGGCTTGCTGAGATATTTAAGAATACAAACATAGATAAGACACAGACACTCTCAGGCTCTCTAGCTTTTTGCCTTCTCCTCTCTGCCAAGTAACCTAACTAACCACTTTCCTTCTAACTCCCTTGGCTGATCCTCCAAATTCACTTTGCATGTAAACCAAACCCTGGGGTAAGGTAGAGGGGTGGGAAAGTGGAAGGGCGGTTGGGAGCCCCTCCTGGGGACTCTGATTCCTCAGAGGGGTGTTGTTTCTGTATTGCCTTTAACTTGTATACTTCTGTAAATATTCATGTCTATTGTGTATATCTCTGCTTGTACATTGTGCTAAGCTATAAATGTAGCTTCAGTCCTTAACTTCCAGCCAGTTGAGTCTAGTCTGGGTGCTTTTACAAAGCGGGGGGTGGGGGGCGGATAACTCCCAAACCATCACAAGAGACAAGAACTCCAGATCTAAGCTACAATCAGTACATAGAAGACATCTGCTATAAATGCAGGACATTTTAATCTGCTTCTGGAAATTTAAATAGCACAAAATAGAATCTGTGCTGCTAAAATTCTGCATACCATAAAACAAACTTAAAGGATTTATGCAATCATAGAATTGTTTTGGTTGGAAAAGATCTCTAAGATCATTGAGTGTAGCCATCAACCTAACACCACCCTGGCTATTAATCATAATACTTAAACTTCTGGCATATTAGAACATTTTTGTTATCTGAAATAGAAGACAAGGCTGATGCAGCCCATCTACACTCCAACTGAGGGCTTCAAAGTACCCCCCCTTATACTACAGGGACTGTTTATGAAGATTCTTATATACACTTTAGTCATGAAGCATTGAATTTAAGAGCCCTGTAACATCCAAATTTATTGAAGCTGAAGTTTCTTGCTATTCTTTTCTTCTAAGGTATCTGCCACAGCTAAAGCAGAGTTGCAGACATCAGGCTGTGCAGTCAGCAGTACTCACTTGGACTGAAGCATCTCCCATAATGAACTTTGCCCCCTCAATAACAGCCAGATAGGAGAAGCGGAGCTGATCTGCTGTCTGTATGAGCCCCATCCTGTACTTCCGCATCTCCAGCAGAACCTGCTTCACGTCCACAGAGGAAGGATCTTTCCGTTTGTCCATCTGAAGAGAAAAAAATTGAAATGTGCATTATGCTCTGAAGAGATTCAAGACACTGACTCATTCTGTAGTAGGGCCTGCAGACTACCCTCCATGTTACAGAATTAATAAACTAATAAAAACTGGCATCAGCAGCCACTCACTTGGTCTCTACAAAGGCAGAGGTGAAAACACGCTGGGCCTCCAATGTTTTCTGCTTCCCCTTTTTTGTTTTGAAAATACAATCAAGATTTCAAAAGGGCATTTTAACCTAGGCCTAACTTCCGTGTATGAGTTGCTCTCATGGAGTCACAGAATAAAACCAAGTGAACCCCGGTTTTTCTTAAAGGCAGGACAATTTCCCCTGCCTACAGGCAAAGCTGGCTGTAAAAGGAAACACTGGATACATTTTGTGTTGTTTCAGGATAGTTCACCCTATTACTTAGCAGACAGCTTGTGGTGCTTTTCTTCCCCGTTAATTGGAAGGACGAAGCCTGTATTTAAAAAAAACCTACTGTAAAATCTACTCCCTTTCCTCCCCAGACTCAGTTAAGAGTGAGATCTACCTTGGAATACACTCCCAAGCCAGACTATGGGTAAGATAATGGGAAAAAACATGGAACAACACTTCACAGAACATAGCACAACCCTTTGTAAGCCTACAACAAAGCGTTCCTCAAAAAGCACCCTGCAGCAGGAGTGTGTCACAGGAGGAAGCAGCCCTTACCAGCAGCAGACACGTATCCACCAAGCAGAAGGTTCCTGACCTCCCGATGCCTGCGCTGCAGTGCACCACGACGGGCCCGTGCTCAGGGTTCAGGGAACCAGACTCCCTTACTTTGAACAGGAAATTGAGGAATGAAGCTGGTGACTCTGGGACGCCAAAGTCAGGCCACGTAGTATAATGAAAGTGCAGAATCTCTCTAGTTTCCTGTGTCTGCAAAAACAGTATTTAGGAAGTCTTTTAGCTGGGACTCGTGACTCAGAAGTATTCAAAGCACATTTCAGTCGCCTACAACAATGTTCTAATCAGCAAACAATTCCACGTCCATTTTGCTAGCACCCACTTAGACACACAGCTTCAGATATTGGACAGTTTTACCTTCAGATCAATTTCAAAATTTGTGCCTTTGCAAAAATTTCAGCTACCTGCTTTGAAAATAAATCTGTCTCACAGGGAAGGGAGGTGTGTGTCTGCTCAGACTACACTGCTTCTACTGCATCTTTGGAGCAGTTGACTGAAATCCAAATGACGAAGTCCCACCACTCTTAGGGAGCTTTTATAGTCACACAGCTAAGAAACCAACAACAGCCACAGCTTGTAAAGGTTCCACTTTGAGCAAAGAATAAGTAGGTTTTAATGACAAAGTGGCATTTGAAGATTTCTTAGAACGAAGCAGCTCAAGTTACAGAAGCTCTCTGCACTTTCTGCAAGCAAAGCTTGCACTATGACAGCTGCTCATTCATGGGTTGGTTCCCAACCTGAAAACTTTCTTTCAAGGCTACTACACCAGTGGTACTCACATCCTCCTAGAATACTAAGCTACAACCATCAAACATGTCTATGGCAGACATCATAGTTCATACACATCACAAACTACATCAATTAAATTCTTACTCAGGCATAATTTAATCAGATTCATATCTGCTGTCTCACATTTCCTGGCAGGATGAAGCATGCAAGATGCTAACAGATGAACAAAGGAATAACTGTGTCTTCCGGCTGCAAGCAGAACAGAGCTCAGCTAGCACATCACACACACATCTAGCTCAGTAATATCACAGGTCTCAGACATTGTCTTCAGTGACCTGCATTCAGTGCAAGTTAATGGTGTTCTTCCTTAGCAGGCTCCCCAAGGAGCTTTAGATTAGCTCACACTGCTCTGATACAGGGCAGTGGTGAAGAGGAGAGGGAAGTAGGAAATGGCATGTGTACTTTTATTTTGGGACTGTGCAAAAGGAAAAATAGAAGAGAAAAAAAAAACACAAAACCCCAAAACAGAAAAAAAGAATTCTTCCCCTTCAAACTTAAAGCTAGTGGCCTGATCCTTGCTCTGAGCTCTGTAAAACTCACTGCAGGGCCAAGGCTAAAACAACTCCTGGAGACTAAACGGGTTCCTACTTTCTAACAAAGGCCACCAATGCAAACCTGAAGATTTATGCCAAAACATAAAACTGGACTTTAGAACAAGACATGGGCAAACAGGCAGCCCAACTGACAGGAAGAGCAATTCCTTCAGCTCCAATACAAAAGCATTAGAACACCTAGAGCACCTGCTAAGTGATTTCATGAAGGGTTGTCTGAAAGGTGGTGACAAACTGAGCTTGACTGTAATTTTCCCAGGTGTTTCCTAAACATTTAAGGGTTTTGCTTCAAAAAGACAGAAACTGGAGACTGAAGAACCATCTCAAGCAGAATCACCAATGTCAGAACAAAGCCTGCTCTAATTCCTGAGCATCGTTTTCAAGACTTTGTTGATGAGGAGGCAAATGTCACCTCAGGGAGGCTGAAGAATCTGCCTGGGCCTGATTTCTGTACTTACTGTCAGGTTTTCCAGCTCTAGCTGTCGTACTGTGTAGTAAGATTTTATATCTTCAGATACCAATGTTAATTTCAAGTTTGTGTCTTCAAAAAACATTTCTTTCTCCTCCTTCCGTGGCCAGTACTGTGCACACTTTACCTAAAACCAAGCAGGATACATTTAAACATCATATGTGTTTGTGTAAAAGGAAAGGAATAAGCAGCCTTAAATACAACATTTTCTAATGAGAATTTCTTTGTCTGCTTTTATTGTGAGCACCAATTCCTATATAAAGGATATCAGCCTTACTTGATGTTGCAGAACCACATCACTACTGAATCTTCTGTATGAGTTACATTACTTTGACCTTGACTGAACTCATTAAAATACCTAAGGATGGAGGATAGGTTTGTTAAGGTATAGCTCTTTCTTCTACATATAAGCTAAAAGAGAGTGAAGCTATGAAATTTAATGAAAAATCACCAAAGCCATTATTTATTTTAGCTTGTGTCAGAACAAACCAACCAAAAATAATCTAGCAACTGTCCCAGTATAAGAGCTCTAAAAACACTGCCAAGCCCTCCCCCTCAAAACTTAGCTTACTTTCTATTTTATTATTCTCATGTTAAAAAAAATGTATTTCAAAAGAAGAGAGATGTTAACAAGAGCAGAACATTACTGTGAACAGTGTTCTGAGTTCCATGAATAAGCTACAGAGAGAATTACAACATTGCTAATTTACAAGTGTATCACCAAATGACATTTTGGGTCACTCGTCACTAAAGCAAAACCAAGAGTGAGATCATTTTGATTTCACATGGCACAGCATAAAAGTAAAGTGCCAAACAAAATCCAGCATTCAGCACATATTCCCATTACCTACTCCTGATTGAATTTCAATTTTCTCAGTGAAGTTTCCCAGAAAGCTTAGTTTTGCAAAGACTGTGACATGCTAGGACCTCAGATGAGTCAGCCAAATGGAAAAGCAGCACAGTCTGCAGGGAAAATCTGAACCTCAGCAGCAGCAGCATCAATAGGAAAGTCTGCAGCTATGTTTCTGATTTGACTGGGAGAACTGGCCTGCTACTTCTGCTGAGAAGCACTGCTCCTTTGAAACAGGACTGTGACCATCATTTGCCCATGCCTGAAGGTGCAGCAAGAACTGACTGTTGGACATGGCCAATGCCTCTTTTACTAAACAACAAATAATATGATTTCAAAGTTGAAGAACTATGAAAAAATAACAGCATTCTTAACACTAAGATAATTCCTGACAGCATTTAATAAACAAGAAACCCCTTCAATATTTAATTCACAGGTAGACTAACACTAGTTTTGCTCAGACTAATTCTAATTTTTACTCAAAACATATCCTCTAGTTTATGAGAGTGTGGAATGCACTTAGAATCCTCTGCACTTTCATTTTGGCATTAATTTCTAAGAGACAGCAGCTGGCTTTGTGTCTGATTTCTCCACCAAATGTGTCTGCAAACAATATTTCGTTGTGCTCTGCTGTAGGTCCCTGACTGCTGTTTGCTGAGAAGTGTGAGCAGCCTGCCCTGAGGGATCCCATGAATTCACTTTGTTCTGAACTATTGGCAGTGCAGAGGATGAGCAGGAAAGGCTGGAAAGGAAGAAGCTATTGAAAAATACGGTTACTGCCATCTCTTTTACAGATTAGATTTCACTTGTACTACAAGAAATCCAAGCACTCAAAAAATAACACTGACTACTAAAACACAAGAATTTTCTTGATTGTTGGGAATTACTTCCTGACTAGGTAGAGGTGTTATCAATCAGTGAATATCCAACATACTCACTACCTGTCCTCCAAAGTGTCTTTATATTCACAGCACTGGAACATTGAACTTTAAATTGTGCACTTCAGTAATAAAAAAATCACTTTTGACTCAAATTTGCACAGTTGTCAAGTCCAGTTTAAGACTGGTAGCCGTGGAATTAATGTAGAGGCAGAACTCTGACCCATGGATGAAAATCATGCTTGTGATGGTTCCTGTTTTCTCCATCATCAAAAAGGCTGAGGTATTTTCTCTCAAGATAGCAGCTACTTCACATGCCAGAGGAATGAAAATTTTCTGTCTGAAGGTAAATTACTTAAGACAGCCCAACTATTCATCTGTTGTTTCTCATCATCTTCCGCCTGTCTTGTCTAATGTAAACTTCCTAAATGGTCTGGACAGAGCTTGGTCCACTGCACTTGTCCCAGCAAGTAAAGCACTGGTTTAACAGCTGGTTCCACACCACCTAGAACATCACTGCTGATGACAGCTGCTGGGTGCACCTTCATTCTCCT